>JAHPZR010055789.1:0-33470 GCA_019787425.1 Platygyra sinensis | reverse complement strand
TCGACTTTGTATCAGCGAATAGTAGCCTGATTATAAGACGGTCCGAGTCTCAATTCCTACTCTTCAGGTTTTCGTTTGAAAACGCATCCTTTTTGGACGCGTCGTTTCACCAACGTCCACACAAAAACGCCGAAAAACGCTGATGAAAACGGAGAATTGAAAAACGTTAACGGTACCAAAAATGGAGTCGTTTGAAAACGCTCCGTTTATGGCGTGGACACGTGAAAACAGAGGCTTTGGAAGACGGTGACAAAAACTGACAAGCTTCATAAACTGTCGCGTCCACCGGCGTTTTTTGGCGTTTCACCCTGACTCGTCCCCAGTCGTCTTCATACAAGAAAGGGTACCGAGAAAGGGAGCGCAAGGTGAGATGGGTAGGGAGAAAATAAAGGAGGTCTTCTACCCTTCTCCCTTCCCATCATCCTCTGCTCTTCCACCTCGCCCTCTGCCGTGTGCTACATAAAGACGACTGGGGAAGAGTCAGGTTTCACCCAGGACGATATCGATAGCCGACGAAAACGTATAAAAAACGAGCAAAAAGTATGCGTTTTCGAATGAAGTGAAATGAATGAAATGATTTGTGCGGACAGGTGAAAACAAACAACACAAAAGCGCTTGTGGACGTAATTTGTTTAATATTAAATAGAGCGCTACTTGCTTTAGAAAGGTGTAGAAAGGCGGCCAACTTTCGCATGATGACCATAGCTTCTGCGGCACCAATAATGAATTTAATTTAACTGGAAATCCTGACGTTGCTACCAGTTGACACGCACCTCTCGTATCGTGCTCTGTGATTGGTTGATGCTTGAACTTGGTTGTATGGGTTGTAAGCATATGTTGGCTTATTTCGTCTACGTAATGACTAATTTTCTTTGTTCTCGTTATTGAGCTTGCTTTTTACTCAACCTCGTTCCCAGGGAAGTAGAGAGAGGACTCTGAGAACGAGGTTGGCTTTTTACTGTGTTGGTTTGTGTTGGTTTCTTTTCGACATCGCTCCGTTTCGCTTCGTTCTTTGTTCTTCGCTTCGTTCTTAGATATTGCTTGGTTTCGTTGTATACGACATTGCTCCGTTTCGCTTGATCGTTTATCCGGAAAAAAATCGCTCCATTTGAATTTCAAACGAGATTTCCGGATTTTTTTGCTTCATGTAGAGCTATCTCCCTGAGTTTAATATTCACCATTATTAAAACCTGGATCATTGGATAATGCAATTCGAGAGTTTTCATTGGCTTAGCCATCATGGTATATGAGCCATTATACCATGATCTACAAAACTGGTGAGCGTATGTGTGATTTTTTTTGGCCTTTTGTTTTTTTTGTAGGCTAGTTTTCTGCATTTTGGGGGCGTTTTTAATAAAACAATTATTCCACTCGCGCTTGTTGGATATGAGATGGTTATAGCCAACTCGGCGCTACGCGCCTCGTTGGAATAATCGTTAAATAACAGATTTTGTATCTGCGGCAACAAAAGTGAAAAAAACTGGCGCAGTTTTCGCTTCAACCGATCACATAGCTTCTTCCGTGAGGTGCGCGCTTGCTACACAAAGAATAGCCTACTAGTTCCAATTTTTCTTACTTGCACCAGCTCTTCCAGCCGTATTTGCAGCAGTAAAGAGCTTTTCACCGGTCAAACAGAAGTTTGAGAAAAAAGTTCAAGTTTCTGCGAGCCCGCAAATGACAACTTTCACTACTTTTAAAAGTATGCGCAAGTGCGCTAGCTTCCAGACCCTCTCTTAAGTCCGCAGGCGGCGAATTGAACGTTGAAATCACATTTAGCACATGGTAATATACTGAACGTTTCCTTATTTTTTAAGCTTATTCTCCAGCGAGGTCTTTATTTTTTTCTTAGCCACAAATACATATATCTTCACTGACTCTTCTCTAAGATGACTGAAGCAAAAGATGACGTTCAAGGTGTTACAGATTTGCTGGCAAAAACTAAGTTGAACAAGTTAACATGTAAGTTTCAAAGGGAAAAGTTTCAAGTTGAACTCCGCAGATGACGGTAAGCCAAAGCTTTTTAACACTTAATTTAGTGATCGTTCCTTACAGTTGTGAGGTGAATTATATTAACTCCGTGCCTAAATTATTGCGGAAAACGGTGAACAGTGAGCAAAGATTTTAATCTTATGGAAGATGCATGTGTATTTTTGAGGGGAACCTTGTGTGGCGGAATTTGAACTACCATATTCCCATCGTTTTCTGGTCGGTGAGAGACGAGGGGGAACCTCTGCTCACAACTTTTTTCAACCATTTGACTACCAGTAACAACTTAGCGGGCGTGTTCCTTTGTGGAGGTGCAATAGCCTCGTGTGGTTAGTGCACTCATCTCCATATAAAGCAGTCTGGGTTCAAGGCCTGGCTGGGGACATTGTGTTGTGTTCTTGGGCAAGACACTTAACTATCACAGTGCCTCTCTCCACCCAGGTGTAAAAATGGGTACCGGTGAATTTAATGTTGGTGGGTAACCCTGCGATGGACTAGCATCCCATCCGGGAGGGAGTAGAAACACTCCTAGTCACTTCAGGCCAAGGAAAATGAGACAAACTCCAGCCTGATGGGCCACTTGGCTTGTATGCAGACTTAACCATTTACCCATCAATTTACTATTCAATCATTTATTAGTAGAATTCTACTAGTATACTAATGCAAATGCTTCAATGTATCCTCTCTTTCCTCCTCCTACGTTGCTGTTGTTGCAGAGACCATATTGAAGCATTTGACATTAGTTATACTAGTAGAATTTACTAATAAATGATGAATAGTAAATTGATGGGTAAATGGTTAAGTCTGCATACAAGCCAAGTGGCCCATCAGGCTGGAGTTTGTCTCATTTTCCTTGGCCTGAAGTGACTAGGAGTGTTTCTACTCCCTCCCGGATGGATGCTAGTCCATCGCAGGGTTACCCACCAACATTAAATTCACCGGTACCCATTTTTACACCTGGGTGGAGAGAGGCACTGTGATAGTTAAGTGTCTTGCCCAAGAACACAACACAATGTCCCCAGCCAGGCCTTGAACCCAGACTGCTTTATATGGAGATGAGTGCACTAACCACACGAGGCTATTGCACCTCCACAAAGGAACACGCCCGCTAAGTTGTTACTGGTAGTCAAATGGTTGAAAAAAGTTGTGAGCAGAGGTTCCCCCTCGTCTCTCACCGACCAGAAAACGATGGGAATATGGTAGTTCAAATTCCGCCACACAAGGTTCCCCTCAAAAATACACATGCATCTTCCATAAGATTAAAATCTTTGCTCACTGTTCACCGTTTTCCGCAATAATTTAGGCACGGAGTTAATATAATTCACCTCACAACTGTAAGGAACGATCACTAAATTAAGTGTTAAAAAGCTTTGGCTTACCGTCATCTGCGGAGTTCAACTTGAAACTTTTCCCTTTGAAACTTACAATGTTAACTTGTTCAACTTAGTTTTTGCCAGCAAATCTGTAACACCTTGAACGTCATCTTTTGCTTCAGTCATCTTAGAGAAGAGTCAGTGAAGATATATGTATTTGTGGCTAAGAAAAAAATAAAGACCTCGCTGGAGAATAAGCTTAAAAAATAAGGAAACGTTCAGTATATTACCATGTGCTAAATGTGATTTCAACGTTCAATTCGCCGCCTGCGGACTTAAGAGAGGGTCTGGAAGCTAGCGCACTTGCGCATACTTTTAAAAGTAGTGAAAGTGTCATTTGCGGGCTCGCAGAAACTTGAACTTTTTTCTCAAAACTTCTGTTTGACCGGTGAAAAGCTTCTTTACTGCTGCAAATACGGCTGGAAGAGCTGGTGCAAGTAAGAAAAATTGGAACTAGTAGGCTATTCTTTGTGTAGCAAGCGCGCACCTCACGGAAGAAGCTATGTGATCGGTTGAAGCGAAAACTGCGCCAGTTTTTTCACTTTTGTTGCCGCAGATACAAAATCTGTTATTTAACGATTATTCCAACGAGGCGCGTAGCGCCGAGTTGGCTATAACCATCTCATATCCAACAAGCGCGAGTGGAATAATTGTTTTATTAAAAACGCCCCCAAAATGCAGAAAACTAGCCTACAAAAAAAACAAAAGGCCAAAAAAAATCACACATACGCTCACCAGTTTTGTAGATCATGGTATAATGGCTCATATACCATGATGGCTAAGCCAATGAAAACTCTCGAATTGCATTATCCAATGATCCAGGTTTTAATAATGGTGAATATTAAACTCAGGGAGATAGCTCTACATGAAGCAAAAAAATCCGGAAATCTCGTTTGAATTCAAATGGAGCGATTTTTTTCCGGATAAACGATCAAGCGAAACGGAGCAATGTCGTATACAACGAAACCAAGCAATATCTAAGAACGAAGCGAAGAACAAAGAACGAAGCGAAACGGAGCGATGTCGAAAAGAAACCAACACAAACCAACACAGTAAAAAGCCAACCTCGTTCTCAGAGTCCTCTCTCTACTTCCCTGGGAACGAGGTTGAGTAAAAAGCAAGCTCAAATAACGAGAACAAAGAAAATTAGTCATTACGTAGACGAAATAAGCCAAACATATGCTTACAACCCATACAACCAAGTTCAAGCATCAACCAATCACAGAGCACGATACGAGAGGTGCGTGTCAACTGGTAGCAACGTCAGGATTTCCAGTTAAATTAAATTCATTATTGGTGCCGCAGAAGCTATGGTCATCATGCGAAAGTTGGCCGCCTTTCTACACCTTTCTAAAGCAAGTAGCGCTCTATTTAATATTAAACAAATTACGTCCACAAGCGCTTTTGTGTTGTTTGTTTTCACCTGTCCGCACAAATCATTTCATTCATTTCACTTCATTCGAAAACGCATACTTTTTGCTCGTTTTTTATACGTTTTCGTCGGCTATCGATATCGTCCTGGGTGAAACCTGACTCTTCCCCAGTCGTCTTTATGTAGCACACGGCAGAGGGCGAGGTGGAAGAGCAGAGGATGATGGAAGGGAGAAGGGTAGAAGACCTCCTTTATTCTCCCTACCCATCTCACCTTGCGCTCCCTTTCTCGTACCCTTTCTTGTATGAAGACGACTGGGACGACAGGGGGAAACGCAAAAAAACGCCGGTGGACGCGACAGTTTAGACGCTGTCAGGTTTGGCCACCGGTCTTCAAAAGCCTCTGTTTCCACGGGGTCCACGCCATAAACGGAGCGGTGTTCAAACGACTCCAATTTGGGCCGTACGTTTCAAGTCTCCGTTGTCATCAGCGGTTTTCGGCGTTGGTGGGGACGGGGGGGAAACGACGCGACCAAAAAGGATGCGGTGTCAACGAAAACCGGAAGAGTAGGGAAGTTGAGACTCGGACCGCTGTAGAAGCAGGCTCCGAGCGTGCTACCAAGTCCCCCCCCCCGAAAACAAGAACAAAAAACAAAACACAAAAAAAGACAGGTAACACGCGAAGACAAGCGAAAAGCAAAAAAGACACAGACGAATGCACTGCGGAAACGAAGAGGGGAACGGAAGAGAATAACAGGAGACAGAAAGAAACGAAGCGAGAACCGCGGACTCGAAAACAAGTCGAGGAGGCAACCGCGAAGCACGAAAAGAAAAAAAAAGAGAAGACCCGAGAAGACGACAAGGACCGCAAAAGGAAAACGCGACACAAGGGGACGGAAGAGCAGATGCAAGAAGTAACGCCAGAGAAACAGAGGCCAGCCCTAAGAGTACACGAAAGAAAAGAAAGCAGGAAAAAACAACAAAAACGACCACGATCACACGGGCAGAACGGGTCAGGAACCAAGCAGCCAGGGCAAAAAAGAAGCCACCGAACCTACCATAAAGCTGACCCAACGAAGCTCAAGACGGAAGGGGTCGGCACCAGCCTAAAGGACAGAAACAAAGGCAGCAGACGAAAAAAGAAAAGAAAGAAACACAAAGGTACAAGGAAACTGAGCACCGAACACATGCGAATAGCCAAGAAGAAGGGAAAGAAAAAAAGCAAGAGACAAGAAAACCAGGAGCGAGGGGCGGAACAGGTAGGCAAAAAAGCGCCAAAAACAAAAGCAACAGAAAGGCCTACGAGAAAACACAGAAGAAGAGGAACAAAGAAGAAACAAAAACGCCGTAAACACAGAAAGGGGGAAAAGAAAGAGAAGGGACGCGACAAGACACGAAATTAAAGACCAACAGAAATAAGAAAATCGCCCACCCAAGGAGAGGCCAGCACAAAGGACGGAAACGGCCAAAGACAAGGAAGACAAAAAAAGAAACTCAACGAAGAAAAGAACAGAAAGGAATGGGAACAAGAAAGAACCACAAATCAAAGACTAAGGGAATTAAGGGCAACTGCGAAAAACAGCAGGACGGGTGGCTTCAAAAGCACAGGAAACAGTGCGAGAGCCAAAAGCAAGCGCAAAAGAAGAACCGAAGCACCAAAAAGTCCCAAGAAAAAAACAAATAAGCACCAAAAATGAGTAAAAGGCAAAGAATAATAAAACAAGAAAGGGAAAGAGGAGAATGAGGACAAAGATAATAGGAGGGCCTAAAGAGGAAAAGAAGACGAAGGAGAAAACGGAAAAAAAAACTCGCAGGTAACACATGAACAAGGGAAAGTACACAGACGAACGGCGTCGGAAGCAAGAAGCAAACTAAGGCAAAAAGAAGGCAAGGACCCAGAAGGAAGAGTCAGAAAAGCGGGGGCTAAGCGCCACGCAGGGAAAAGTACGGGCTGCAAAAGCAACCAAAGCAAAAGGTAGTCAAGACGAAGAACAAGACATGAAGGATATAAAATGAAGTGAAAGAAAAGGGAAGTAGACAAGACAAGAAATGGGCAAAAAGAAAAGAACAGACAAACAGGAAAGGAAACGAAGGCACCGAACACAATAGACAGGGAGAAAAAAGAAAAGAAACCAGAAATAAAAGAGGAAAAAAGAAAGAAACACAAGACTGAAAAGGGCGGTAGCAAGAAGAAGGTCCGCTACAGAAAACCACCAAAGGAAGACGTGAACCAACAACAAACAAGAACGAAGCAAAAAGAAGATGAAGGACAGAAACCAAAGAAAGAAAAGACAAGCTAATGACCCCAGCCAAAAGGCCCGAACAAATGAAAGAAAAACAAGACAAGAAGAGGAAAAGGACATAAAGAATGGAAAGCAAAAGGGGAAAATAAAGATAAGAGCTAGCTCCGACAGAATCGAGCAAAAAGACTGAAACCCCGGGGTCGGAATGAAGACAAGGCAATGAACAGAAGAAAAACAAACCCCACTCAGAAACGACAAAAACCCAACCCGAAGAAAAGCCACTGAAAAAAACGGGCGCCGCCAAAAAAAAGAGTCCCAGGAGAAACAATTAAGCAGACCTGGAGAAATCAGAAAGGGGCAAGAAACACAAGAGACGAAAGCAAGGGAAAAGCACGACGAAGAAAAGTCGAAGAAGGGAAGAGTCCAGAACAAAGAATAAGATGAGGGCCGCAAAAAAAAGAACAAAGTGGGAAGATGCCGAGAAGCAAGAGGCGCACCGCATACGGGTAGAAGTTAAGAAATATGCAAAAGACGGAGAAGGAACGAACAAAACAATAGCCCGGAACAAAGCGAGGCCGAAGACAAACACGACGCGATAGAAAAAGGGAGAAACGCGCAAAGGGGAAAGAAAGTAAAGCGAGGGACGCAAAGAAAGAAGAACTGAAGAAGAAGAAAACAAAAATACCCGAAGACCAAGAAAGAATGGCCCAACAAAAACGGAAGAAGAAGAAGCACAGCAAAAGCGGAAAACAAAGATGAAGGAAGAGATGAGGGGCGAAGGGAGCCAGGCAACTAATTAGGCACCGCAAGAGAAAGAGTACGGAAAGAGGGCAAACGAGGAGAAGAGCCGGCAACGAAAGCAGGGCGCCCAAGACCGGAAGAAACGAACAAGACCTCAAGAAGGAAGGAAAAACCGAAGGAAGAGTGCCCAAAAAGAAGACCAAAGAAGAGAGAAGAAGAACCACCCAAACCACGAGAAAAGCGAAGGCGAGAGAAACGCAAAAAACAAAAAACCCCACAAAGAGGTAAGAGATAACAAGGCAAAGTACGTACGATGGAGCAAGAAAGGAACGTCTGCGAAAGAGGAAGAAATCCAAGAGTCAAAAAGGGCAAAGAAATGAGCAGAAGAGCGAAACAGGGAAAGAATCCCCACGCGGAAATAAAAAGTGATAAAGAAGTGGCAACACACCAGGGCCTTGTGAAACCTCCCAGAAAGGAAAAGCACCAGAAGGTCAAAGCACACTGGCAAAACCGGAGGAGAAAAGACTAATAAAAGATAAGAGGTAACTAAGCAAGCAAAAACGCGAATCAAAAAACATGCACTAAAATTCTGTAACAACCGCCCAAAAGGGAGAAAATCCCCAGAGAGCAAGGAGGCAAGCAAGAATCTAACGGGTAAAGAACCGGCGCAAGAAAAAAGAAGAAAAGCAAGGAATGGTCAAGCATGAGGAAAGAAGGACAAGGAGTAAACCGAATAAGAGTGAGTGAAGAAGAAACAAAGAAACGGCAAATAGTGGGGTGAAGGTGCGGTAAAAGCAAGGCTGCCCGAAAAAGCAAGCAAAATCATAGAAGGAATAAGAAGATCGAAGATAAGAGAGAAGAAGAAAACACAGCGGAGGGAGGAAACGAAAGAAGAGGCGGTTAAAAGGGTGTCAACAAACGAAGAAGATAGTCGAAGAATGCCAAAAAAAAAAGAAGAATAAACGAAAAGATACGCAAATGAGAAAGGAAACGCCGTCCGCCAGAAACTCAAAGAGAAGTGTCCCAACAAGAAAAAATCAGCCCAAAAACCAAGATTAGAAAAGAACAGTTCCCTAAAAAGAGGAAGAAGGGAATAATAATTTCAACAAGGAATGCAAACAAGAAAAGCAAAAAAAACCACAATCCACAGCGCAAAAACCCTAACACAAATAAAAAACGTATGAAGAGAAAGGAAAGAATTTTGAAGGAGAAGAAAAAGTAAATTTCAGAATGACCCCAAAAAGGAAAGGTAAGAAGAGTCCCAGATAAAGCAAAGTAGAAGCTAATAACACCCGAAGAAGAAAGTGCTATCACCACTCCGATCACACAACCAAAGAATAATAAGCTATAAACAAAGTGAAAAAGGAATAAAACTGACCGTCGTAAAAACAAGCCTCCTATTAACTCAGTGAACACGAAGAAAGGTACGGCAGGAATGGAAAACGAACCAAACAGCCATGGGGAGACAACCATGGGATAGGGCTAAGGCACAAAGAGCGAACAAGAAACAAAAAACAAAACGTAAAGGAACACACAAAACAACAGACGAAAAGAACAAAAGAAACACAAAAAACAAACCAAAACACACAAAGAGGAAACAGCAGAAAAAAAAACAAGAGAACAAAAGAGAATAAAGAAGGGCGAGGAAAAAATACGCTCAAGCAAAAAGCAGAGAGAAACAAAATAAGAAGGCACAAGACAAAAAGAACAAGAAAAAGGAGACAAAACCACTAGCAGGAAAAAATAAAGCCAACCAAAAAAGGTCGAAAAAAAAAAAAAACAGGAGAAAGAAAACGAAGAAGAAGGGTGCAAGCCAAACGCCGGAAGACCCAAAGACAAGAAAAAGCCCAAAACAAACTGATGAAGAGCAATGAGCAAAGAGAAAGTCCACGGTCCAAACAAGAAAAAAAGGGCGAAGAAGAAAGCAATCACGAAGAAAGGCAAACGAAAGAAGACAAATGCGGAAAGGGAAGGAGAAAAAAAGTACCTAAAAAAAGTGTCGAAGAGATAAGAAAGACAAAGACGCGGGGACAATAAGAGGAGCCCAAGGAGTAAAAGGAAGCCCCAACGAGAGACACGAAACCAGCCAACGAAGGAAGGAAAGGATCGGAAAGAGTGTAGAACGCTACAAAATAGAGGTGAAGCGTCAGGATACAAGAAAAAAGAAAAATAAAACAAAGAAAAGAAGGAAAACGGGCCATGAAGAAAAGCAAGAACAGGACAAGGGGAGCGGCAAAAAGAATATGAGATCGTTTGAAGAAAGAAAGCTGGGGCAAACAAAAGGGCTGACCCAGAAAAGAAAAAAAACGAAGGACGGGGTAAAGGAAAGAAGAAAAACGCGGCGAGGGGCGGGGAAAACGCACAAATGAGGGAAACAAACAAAGGAAGCGAAAAAAAGGGGCCGGTATATGTCGGAGAACGAGACCTACAAGTATGACAAAAAGAACGATAGTTCATACCGCGAAGAAGATAAAACCTAAACGCGGAAGGAGGAAAGGAAGAGAGAAAGGGCAGCAGAAAAGAACAGAACGGTAAGAAAAAGAACTGGCAGTCAAGGAACATCAAGGAAGAGAAGTAAAGGGATGAGGGTGGCGAAAGAGCCAAGCCATGTAAGAGCAGGGAAGCCAAAAAGAAGAAGCAAAAAAAAAAAGGAACACATAAACACGAACAAGGAAAAGGCAGCTCAAACTAAAAGAAGAACCCCACGAATAGAGAAGAAAACAAAACCGAAGAAACGCGAAAAAGGCAGAAATAAGCAACGGAACAACCCTTGAACAAAAAAAATAACAGAAACACACGACACGAAAAAGATCAAGTAAGCTAAATGAGAGAGGGACAGAACCTCGGACACACAAACCCAAGACAAGAAGAAGAAAGCACGCGCAAGAGGGAAGGGGAGAAGAAGGCGGAAACAAGGCAGTCCGAGAAGGTAAATACGAGAGAACGCAAGAGCACCACTAAACCAGGAAATGAGAGAGACAACCACAAGGAACAAGACCACAGAGCAAAGTAAAGACGAAACAACCCAGACCCGAAAAAAAAGAAATAAAGAAAGAGTCACGGCGGAAGGGAAGAGAAGGCGAGAAGAAAGAACCGAAAACGGAAAAAAAGAACGCGGAAACCAGGCGAAGTGGGAAAGACGAAAGAGACGAAAAGAAGGTAATAAGGAAGAGGGAAAAAGAGAGGAGCAGCGAAACCGGGGTGAAAATCCAGAAGAAAGAAACACAAAAGACAAGAAGGCAGAAAAAACGCGGGTAGGAACAATGGAAGAAAGAAAAAAGCGGACCGATATAGAAGAAAAGGAAAAAAACAAACAACGGAACCACGAAGCCAATAAAAACGGCATCACCAAAGCGAAAACCGAACGAAGCAATACAGCATCAGCGCGGGAAGAATCAAAAAAAAGGGTGGTTCGAATTCGCTCATAGACAAAAAAAGAGAAAAAAAGTACAGTAAGATAAGAGGAACCAAAAAGACAATAAGCGGACGCAGCCAGCAAGATAAACTCAGACGGCCCGGAGATGAATACGGGTGCAAGGGTAACAAAAAAAGAAGAGGAAAAATCAAGACTAAAAAGGCAGAAATGAAAGGCAAAAAAACACATACAAAGGAAACCTATTAAAGGGAGTCAAAGAAGGGCGTGCCGTCAAACACAGCGGAAACACGAGGGAAGAAAAGGGAGAAGAAGTGAGGTAAGAGAAAAGGAGAGGAAACCAAGCAAGAAGACCGACTAGAGAAGAGAAATTAGAGAGGCTAAAAGGAGACGCAGGAGAGCAGAAGGAGAGGTAAGAATACAGCGTTAGGAAGTTGAAGCGCACCAAAAAAAAATTAAAGAACGAAACAAATGGCGACACAAAATTAAAGTGTTGGTCTGATTAGCTATAATCAAGTTCGCAGTCACCAAGAAAAAGCAGAAGAGAGAAAGAACCTGACCGCCTGACGACATCCGATCATATATAGATACCCCCAGAACGTAAAGCAAAAAGCAAAAAAAGAGTAAACGTGAGAAAAAGAAGGCATATAAGAGAAACAATGGGGTAATGTGGCCAAAAGGATGACGGAACGACTAAACTAAAACGTAACGTCAAGTAAGGAAAAAGACCACGACAAAGTCGAAACTGAATGACAAAACAGGAAGAAAACCGTTATGAAGTGCGAAGCAACGAGAGATTGAGGCGTAAGAACGGCCACGGTCGAAAAGAGAAAAAAAAAAGGAAGCCCACCGATCTAAAGAAGACCCCGCCCTCTTCACAAAAAAGGATAGAAACCAGCGAATGGCAACTCAAAAAAAAAAAATAAGCTAATCCCAAAAAGTATAAAAAAAGAAGACTAAGAAAATCCAAAAAAGCAAGGCACTGAGACAGTGAAGCCAAGAACAAGTAGAGAAAACTCGGACAACGTAAGAATTGGCTCGGTTCACAGCCAGTGAAAAAAAATCGTAAACTTAAAAAAAGTAAGGATACAAGAACGGTGGAAGTACAAATGACGAAAAAACATTGAAAACATAGTAAAGCAAGATCCAAGACAGGATATAATAAGTAAGTGGACACCCCAAACAAAAATACAAGAAGATTAAAAGTTAATGGCTAAAAAGACAGATCTGGGTGAAGAAAAATCAACAATAATGAACAAGAACTACCCCCGTAACCAAATCATAAGAAGAAAAGAAAGAAAGTACAACAAAAAGACAACTCGACGCAGAGTAAATAAGCAAAAAGGCAAAGACAACCTCAACCGGAGCCAAAAAGGAACCATAAACAAATTAGAAGCAAGTAAAACACAAGAAAAGGACCCAAAAAACACAAGACATCAAAAGAAACGAAACAACTCAGGGGTTACACAAGTATTAGAAAGAAAAAAAGGTAACACACAAGCCCAAATAATGAAATAATGCAAAGTAAAAGAAAGCCAGTGGAAAAACAACACGGGACAGGAATGAATTGAAAAGAGAAACAATATAAAGATCAAAGAAACAGCCAAAGAATAGCACTTAAAAAGAATAGAGTAAGTAATAATAATAAGAACACAACCTGATAACGAAAAAAGATGCCGAGAACACAAAAAAGCGCCGAAAAAACAGGCGTAACAGTGAACATTTTGCTGCAGCAATATCCAGATAATGACAAAACCAAGAAAGTAACATCAAACAGATAAGATATTAAGAGATGATCAGAAAAAAAGCTTCCCACCCACATCTGTATGCATAAAATCGTTAAAGTAAAAAAAAAAAGTACGCATTAAAATATTGTATTAAAAAAGAAATCGTGAAAACAAAAAAGAACATCAAGTGAGAATAAGAAGAAATTATGTTAGAACATGAGCGACGAAACAGTCACAAAGAGCCTGATCTAATAACAATTCATATCAGAATTATCCTATTAAACGTCAACGAAGGGTAAACGCGGAAAAGGAAATAAGAAGCAAAGAAAATGAGAAAAAGTTAAAACCCTGTGAAATCAACAAGAACCTTCAAAAAAAGAATTAACTATCTATCCAAACCATCACCCCCCTAAAACACACAACCCACATATCCACAAAGAGGGTTATGAGAAAAAAAAAAAGATAAAGATCACAGAAGAATAAGTAAAACAGAGCTAAGTCGATTGACAGAAAGCTAAAACTCAAAAAGAATCAATCAAACTTAATAAACAAGAAAAGAACCCCCGCAATCAAATAAGAAGGATATAAAAACAATGCCCGCTTCCAGAATAACTAACAAAAAAGAGAACGCTCGGAAAAAACAATAAGAATAAATACAAGCAAAAGCAAATATAACACATCTAAGATATAATATTTAAAAAAAAGAATAACAAACAAGCAAGAAAAGGAATCAGACTACACCGTGAAAATGAACACCTACGAAAAACAAAAAACAAAAGCCAAATAGAACGGTAATAGTAAACCAAAGAACTCTGGTTCCGTAAAGAACAACAAGACAAAAGAAAGGAAGAAAATTTCATGCATCATTAATGAGAAAACGACATAAAGAAATTAGAAAGCGCCCAGAGTGAATAACTAATAAGAAGACCACAACCCGAAAAAGTAAAATCTAACGGTAGAGCTAAACAATTCTTCTAACCAAAGATAAACTAGAAAATCCCGCCAGACAAAGAACTGAAACAGAACTAAAAAAGGACTCCATAAAATTCGGCACCTGCAATAAGACTAAGAAGAGACTCTAAGATCACGAGAAAAAATTCACCAAAGTTCTTTAAATAAAAAAACATTAAAAGATAAACATTTAAGTAAGATTGCCAAATATCATCGCAAAAGAAAAGAAGAAGACCCAAGAAAAAAGATGTAAAATAATGATCAAACACCTATTAAACAAAGTCTCAAGAATAAGACAATCAAGAAAAAGAACCCCATAATCAATAAACAAGTAAAAAATTAAAAATTAAGTATACACGAGTTTAGTAACATCACAACTTCAACCTAATTTAACATAACTGCATAAAATAATAAATTCACACCAGTGAAAGTATAAAACCAGTATCTTTAGTATTAGTTAAAATAATACTCAAGAAGAAATTTAAACCAAAATCTAATATAAAACACAACACTTAAAGGCCCTACCTAAGAATAAAGAAATTGGATCAAAGGAAAATCATCGTAACACGAAGATAAAAGAAAGGAAATAATCCAACCAAGCAACAAACTCTTTATATTTATAAGAAAAGTAAATAAAAAGAACAACAAAGAAGAACTACAAAAAAAAGACCCATAAAAGATAAGAACTAACCTCGGTAAGTTAAAAGCGCACTAACAATGAACTAAACCGGAACACATAAAGAAGACAAACAAGAGTCAAAAAGAAGAAATAGATAAATGATTCAAATTACCCAAAAAGTGAAGACAAAAAAAACCAAAAAAGAACGGAGAACAAAAAAATTTGCAAAAAGTAAAACTACTCAGATAAGTACAAAAGAAAGAAGAGAAAAACAAAACACAATATAGACTCATAAATATAAAACCAGATAAAAGCCTTTTAAAACCCAACTAGATACAAGCATTTAAGAAAAAGAAGGTAAAAGATAATGACTCCACTACCAAAAAAATAAAATCAAACAAGAGAACACACCCCCACCATTAACCCTAAATCGAAATTCCAGAAACCGAAGTCTTACCCCTAACAAATAGAACAAAGAAACCGTAAACAACTCTTTCTTATTCTTGCAAATCAAAGTCTGAATACTTATCCTCAAGCATCCCTAAAACAGAAGAACATTAATAGCTATCAAACACAAAACAGTCCAAAATTAGTCCAAACAACAATCACCTAAATAAAAACGACACAAACAACCAACAGAAAAATAAATTAGTAATTAAACCGAAACACTATTAAGCCCATAACAAAATAGAAAAGCATAAACCCACCCAAAGCAAAACTGTTCACAAAGGTATAGTTCCAAACCCTTAGAAAAAAAAAGAAGGAGATAATAAGTCCCCAAATGAAAATAAAAAGAAAGGTATTAAGCTAATACACCAGCAATAAATTAAAAAAGAACATTTTATAAAAGATAGCTAAAAAAGACAACCTAAAGTCTAAATCACAAAGAAACAATACTACAAGAAGAAAACAAGCAATCTTCACCAAGATAAACGACACCGAAAAAACAAAGAACAATGAGTCCCCAGAGAAAAACAGTTTAATAGCAAGCTAAAACAGCGTATCAAATAAGCCCGTAAAACGATGAAAAAAAAAAGGCCCAACGATAAAATCTGAACTAAGTTTAAAAAAACCGAAATTTTTCACACAGAAAATAAAGAAGAATTAACTTGAAACGACGAAAAAACATCAAGCAAATTAAAAAACTTAACCCTAAAAACGTAAAGAAAATAAAAATTAAACAATATGAATACAATAAGAAAACTGTATTACGCAAAGTTTGTTCGATAAGGAAACCTAGTGGATATTCACAGGAGCCCATCTCATTATTGCGCGAAAAAGTACTTAAGTACATTTTCGCGCAATAATGAATATCAACTAAGTTTACTATTCGCTGAGCTGCGCAAAAGTTTCTTGTCCCAGGAGTTAAAAATCTCCCAGGCCCGAACCCTTATTATAGCTTATTATAAATTTGATTTACATTTGATTTACATTTACATTTACATAGAGGTCGCTGCGTGGTTATTAAAAGAACAAGGATACGAAGTTTCAAGGCATTAAACGTCCACCTTAATTAAGCAACTTTTTGAGAAACTGCGGGCAACTTGGTAGGAAGGGTGGAAAAACGATTTTATGGTTCTTCATGTCGTCGCAGACAAACGAATATTTTCTAGCGACGGTGCGATGTGAACCGTCTGTAAACTTCTATATTGTACTAGTGTGTTCGTGGTGAGGAAATTTACAAATAGCCTACAGCACAAAATGGATCAAGGGCATATCAGTAGAGGTTTCAGTCCAATGAACCGTCGTCGCTTTTGAGCGCGCAGGTGATCTGAGTCATTGCCAATTGTTTCGTCACTAGCTAGTTGCCTTTCTTCTTGACCAGCACATAGCACAATATCCTGAATATCCTGGAGGTCATCAAACAAGAAAGCAAATTTTTCTTACATAATACCGCTAATGACGTCATTGGGCCGTCTTGCGTGCGTCCGGACTTTGGACCAATTATATGTCACATGAGGCGTCACATGATTATTCAGATTATTCAGTAAAGTTGTCAACAAACCAAGTTGAACGGCAAACCAAGCCAGGTGAATGAAACTTGGACTTCGACGCTGTACAAGGAAAATATTTGTGCGTTACTCAGGATAAAAGGAAGGGCGACGGTTGTAGCGGTGCAGTGTTCTGAAAGGAGAGGTAAGAACTGATTTCGAAATGTAACCAACAAACCAACCGTTTAAAACAACCTGTCGTAATCAAGTAAGCTTAGTTCTTCCCGCGAAGCTGAAATGAAGTCTTCCACCGATGTTGCTTCTTTGTCCTCCCGACGAAACTGTAAATTTAACCTTGCATAGAATTTGGTGGAATGAAGAACTCTCGCGTAAAATTGCTACTTCTCGTCTTGCATGGTTGTAAAAGGACTGTAAAGCTGTGCAAAGGGAAAATGGCGGAAAAGTTTTCATTGCATTGAGCTTTTGTTTTGACTGTTGTCCAAGTAAACTAACTGAGGTCATATGCTGATGTTTGACATATTGTAGTTGCAGTGTTAGAGATAAGAGAGTTATTTAAGAATAATTTAAACCTTAATAGTCGGAAAGTCAAACAGATAAAAGCGTAAGCTTATTTGAATTGAACATTTTGCATTTAGCGTAAGTCTAAGTTTAAATTATGCAGGTATGCTTTAATTGAGTTAAATCTATCGCACTATCGTTAATGATAAAAAACGGTGGACATATTGAGCAACTGGTCGCTGTTAATTTGCCTTTGGGACGTTAAAAACCTTGCTACAACCTTAGTGTAATGTGGATTTTTCATCGAGCAGTACACAGGCTGGGCCCTCCCACCCTACACCCCAAAGTTTAATGTTCATTACCAGTCTCTCTCCTTTCGCTTGGTACATGCATGATTGCACGAGTTTTGCAAATTCAAGCATGGCTGCACAGGAATGAAAAGAATGAATTGTTCTTTGTGTCCTGTAGTTGCCTTTTACATGAAGGGCGCATTCCATTTGACCAAAATTTCCGGAAATTCCGGTTCAAAATGGAATGGAACAAATTTTAGAGAAATTTGTTTCGAAAATCTCAGTTCACCTCTCGAGGTTGTCCTTTTATCTGGAAGTTTGGAAATTAGGGAAATTACCTGTTTCATTGTCATTTTTACCCCGTACGAATCGGACCCAGTTCCTTTATAGTCGTGAGAGTGAGCTACAAGATGGCGGCGAGTCTTTCGAGTCGGCACTACACTGGATGCAAAATGATCTGCCATAGTTTTAGCCTATTCTCGATCAAAAACGAAAACATAAGGATCTGATTTCCTGGAAAATTGTGGACTGGTCGTTCCGAATTTCCTGTGAGTTAGTTCGCTCAGTTTGCATACTCTGCTGCAAGAAAAGTTCATAAGTTTCTCATAAATATCAAGGAAGAGTTGAATTCTGAATGTGTGTTAAACTTCGCAATATGAAGCAGCTTACGACACTTAAAACAGCCACTTCATCACGATCCTTCAGCATTTTGTCAAGTAATTCTTGGTGGGAAATGTGCTCAAGCAGGAATAGAACAAAATCAGGTCCATCCTGGTGGAACTTATCGTTCCATTCAACATACGAAAATTTCAGAAATTCAAACCAGAATTTTTGGTTGAATGTAACATGCGCAAACTTGCAGGGAAAACCTCTACCCACATGGCCTGCAAAACACTATTAATAACACTAAACTCACACTTTGGCTTTTTTGTACTGTGCCAAAATCTTCTGATTTGATTATCATTTGATAAGGGAGACAACTCTTTGCACAGAAGTTTGCATAAGAGTTGAAAACAGGAGACAAAGGGAAACTATTTATTGCTTTCATTCCTTTATTTACTCCCATCCTGTTCAATAAGATTGTATGTGGTGGCGGGAAATACCACTAAACATACATGTAGTGATTATGCAAGAGCTGGTCCAGTTTGGTATATTTTTTGTGATCCTGGGAAATACCTTTACCCACCCTAAGGAGGGTATTAGGAATTCCAAGAAAGGGATCTTTCAAAAGTTGATTTTTAAAGGAAAGTACAGAGATAACCTTAGGAATTTCCAGAGGAAGGTTGGGAGGGAGGTGGGGATCTCAACAAAAGATCTCTGTGGAAGTTGTATGGACATTCTGTTGAACAACTCATTGAGGAAGGAGGGGGTAGCTATTTATTGGGATTTTTAGGGCTGTCAATAAGTGCTGTAATGTGTAACACCTGTTATAATGGCAGAGTGTGCATAATGGGCCCTTGATGGTAAAGGTGACCTTTTCTCTAGTTGAAACAATACACCCATGAAGTAACAAGTTTGTTACGGGTGTGATGATCAAGGCTACAGGTGGATCAAAACTTAATGACAGCCCCCAATGTCTGTCTAATGTGAGGCAATTTGAGAAGATATTTTCTAACAGAGGTAAAGTAAATGTGCAAGGTCTTGTTTTTATATGGTACCAACCATTACAGGGAAAATGAGAGACTTTGTTATCAGAGACAGGTGAATTTGAATATTCTTTTCATGATGATATTAGGAGCACTGTTCAAAAGAGATGTGATCTCTACTCCCAGAATGTGATCAAACATAGTAGACTACAAACTCTTAAGCATTACTCTGGGAGAAAAAGTACCATTCTGCATAAGGAAACTAAATTTTATGAAACTGTACCACTTCAACGAGAACTTCAGAAATTTTATGGTCTATTATTTTAGCATGGCGGAAGTGGACAGCAGTAATCCAGTGATGCCAGAATGGGCCAAACCAAGAGACAAGAATGCACCTCAACCGGTACAACTTTGATCTATTTAACTCTCTGCCAACTTTATTTTCATTTTTCTCAATACTGGTAAGGTTTCTTTATACTCTCTATATTCTTAGTGGTCAATGTTAATTTTTTTTTCTCTAGGATAACAAGTCTGTAATTGCTGCCTTAAAGAAAACTGCCTTTGTCGTTGGTACAGCTTTGATTTGCTTTGCAGCAGCAAGAAATACAATCACTTGGTTAGTGAAATCTTGTACCTTCATTTGCTCTTAGAAATTATGCCTTAAACCTACAGGGCTCGATATGAATGAAAATAATGTAATGAAAATAAAAAAAAATCCTGTATCATAGGCATGTGGAGCGTTTCTGGGGAGCATCTGGTGATCTGTGGCAAGGATGGTGGAAGCAGATCCATGCATTGTTTGGTGGAGATGAATTTCTGTTATCAACTGTTGGTAAGAGACTGGCATTATCCTAAACAGAGAAATGAAGCCCATACTTGTTTTGTAAGATGATAGTAAAGAGGAAGATCTTTAAAATTTCCATCTTTAACTAGCATACCTGTTACTACAAGTCAGGAAATTGTCAGGAAAATAAATTCTTCAAGGTCAGGAAAAAGTTGGGGTATTTTATTTTCAGTTAAGGAAAAATTATTTTGAAGAAAAGTCTTGTGAAATCGAAATAATTGTATACAGCTGATTTAATTCCATTGGAGGCTGAAAGGAACATATGGAGTCACTGTGATCTGAATGATATATTTCCTTTTATTATTTTAGCTTTCAATTGCAGATATTGCACAGAATTATATTTTATAATGTTATTGTGTATTTTTTGTTGTCATATTTTGCTATTTGTTAGTTTTCTCTCGAAGAAATTAGCTACAAAAGCTACTCTTGAATTTGAGATAAAATAAAGTTTATGTATGTATGTAAGTATGTACCAGTAGTTAATTAAAAACGAAAATTTGTTGAAAATTATCACGTACAATGAAAGAGGGGAAGGAAAGCCAAAGCCACTACTAGACCAGGGGTCCATTTCTCGAAGCTCCCGGTAATTACCGGGCCTGTTAAGCTGTTTTGTTTTCCATTCCAGATGGGAGTCTCAAAAGCTTTGAATATTGTACAGTAAATTTACTAGCTAAAGAAAAAAAATGGACTTTATTAGAGTTCAGAACACACTGTACTTTTCTTGAGATTTTGTTTTTCAAAATGTGATTTCGGGCCCGTTAAATTACCATGTCTTTCGAGAACCAGTCCCCTGACATTTTGCATATTTTGGGCAGGGAAATTTTATTTTTATCAGGGGAATTTTGAAAAGAGATGTTTGTGGCAACCATGAGTAGAGAACAGAGTAGAAATGTTCAGAAGTGGAGTGAGGATAAAAATAATCAATATCCCAAGAAACTGAGCCACAACAACATTGTACAAATCTAACTCTTCTCTTCTCTCTTCAAGGAACAAATGTGGTGACATTTACTGTATACTGGGTGTTTAGTGCATTGTATCTGTTTGTCGACTTCACTGGAAGACCCAAATGGGCCTTGCAATATAAAATTCAGGACGGATCAAATCAGCCTGTGAGTCTAAGCCATTACTGTCTTTGGTGAAAAAGCACCTTGCCAGGGTGAAAAAATCTCTCAAGTCTTAACTATGATATGTTAGTGAGTAGTCTGAAGCCCCTCAAAAGTTTGTCTACATTACTTTTAATCTATGATTTGTATAAATATTTTCCCAAGGAACTTCACCGATGGAAAGAATCAGCGAGCATGAAGTTAGGAAATTTACTATCTCTGGGCTATTGCACAGAACTTTCTTTGCTCACTGCGTAATGTGAATGAGTGCCAAAAATACTTTAGTTGTTGTAGAGAGCTTTCTTAAATAGACACAATCTGTGACCACAATCAGGGCTCGAGACTAGCAAAAATTCCATTTGGCTGGTGGTTTTTTGGTTCACTACCCATTTTGGTTAGTGAAAATATGTGAACACTGGAGACCCAGAGGAAACCAATTTAAAACATTGGCTATAATATATATCATACATAATTTATTGGACAAACAAGAACTTTAATGTACTAAAATGCAAAAGAATGATTGACTTTTTTGTTTGTGTTTTCCCTTAGTAAAAAGCAAAGAACGACTAACAAACTGCTTGTTGCTTATGATTAGTCATGCATGAAATCACTTGGAACTCTAGGGATCTTGTTTCATGAACGCAGCATCTGGATGTCACATACGCTTTTGAAAAATTAAAAAATTCCCAGTTGTTTGAAAATTTGAAATGATGTTGATGTTTGCAACTTATAAATAAAGTTAACATGGAACAAATTATTGTGTTCATGAGAAATCGTGAATTGGCATTTTGAAAGAAAGGAATGTTTTTTGAGGGTGGGTTGTTATAGCGGTTATCAGTCACACGCGCCATGCGCCTTTTTTTTTTCCCATTTCAAAAACTACGTTTTGGTGGACGTCAATCAAATGTATCCATGACAATGTTTCCAGAACCATTATTTCAGTGTCAATACTCGGAGTATCTGAGTTGCTCTTTCATCTTTACTTGACTCGTTGATAAACAGAAACTGAGAAGTAAGACTTATAAAATCGTTTGAAGGGCTTTTTCGTTTGAAGGGCTTTTTCGTTCATTTCGTACACGGGCAATGTTTTGAAGCTGCAAATTTACAAACAGTGTACAACCGCAACAACATGAGAATGAACTAAATATAAATAATACCCCGGTAACCTTTATTACAGAATGAACTACAAAAATCTGACTGCTAATCTCTTGCAGCTTTCATTATCTTTTTATTACTGACAATCCCACTTGCCATATGGTTCTGCTGACGGTTTGCTTTGCATACAATTTGCGCGTCTGGTATTCCAACCACTCTTGAAACTCGTGAAGATAGATCTCTGGATTACCGGTATGTTTTAGCAAGGCAAATGACAAGAATTTCTGCTGCGAAAATAATCTGCATCCATAACAAGCTGATAAGAAGTCAATCTCCACATAAAGCGACTCATTTCAGAGGCCAACTTTTTCAGCTACCTTGTATCTTTCGTTTCTTTGACTTTCTCTTTGGCGGATGGCTTATGGCTCTAGTTTTGTTTTCGAACACCACCACCTTCACAAACGTTTCAGTTCCCTGGCAAAAAGTGTTTCTGCTATGCAATTCAAAGACAAAACACTTTTTCTCTACATAATAGCCCTCAATCTCAACGAAATTGCAAATTACTTTGTGATAATAATGGAGTGATTATTCCTGATCCAACAACGATCGAACATGGCCGGGAAACTGACGCGAAATGAACACGACTATTGTCATGGATATGTTTGATTGACGTCCACCAAAACTTAGTTTTTGAAATCGAAAAAAACGTTAAAGGGCACGTGTGACTGATAACCCCTGTAAGTTCTGTGAGAATTTCTCACTGAAGCGAAAACTTCAGTTTTCGTTGTTGTGCAATGCCTATAACTATAACATCGATGTGTATGGTTGTAACGTATAGAGTTAAGGTGGAACGGATTATTTTGCTCACGAAAATCGTGAATTGGTATTTTGAAAGCAAACAATGTTTTTCAGCATGCCAGTTCCAACGTTTTAACAGCAGTTCTGAGACAATCAAGGGTGCAAAATCTTTAGACTCAAGCCCTGACAATATCTTATACAGTAGCCTGCAAAGAAAGTTGTGATATTATAAGTACTCTATAAATTAAATTAACTATGTCTTAATGGAATATTTATTCCATTTGTTTACAGCTTGACCGCAAGAAGTTTATGCGCGCTGTGAAGTTGGTTTTGTTCAACCAGATTGTAGTCGGTGGAGCTTTAAGCTTTGTCATGCATCCATTGTTGGTGTGGCGTGGCTGTTCCTTTGGCCCAGAGTTACCCAGCTTCCACTGGGTTTTGTTTGAAATTGCCATCTTCACTTTAGTTGAAGAAGTTGGTTTTTACTATAGCCACAGGTATATGTCAAAAGATCATTTTAGTCAGCATCCAGCTAGGAGATTACACGATTGAGACATGTGAAAATACCTCTCATATAGGACCATGCAAATGAACTTTGGAATTATGTAATATGTAAGTACAGAAAATCACCCTTTATTTGTTCTTTAGACTGTTCCATCATCCTCGTATTTACCGCTTTGTTCACAAGATTCATCACGAATGGACATCACCCATTGGCATAGTTGCTATTTATGCACATCCTTTGGAGCACCTTATGTCCAACCTAGGCCCTATAACTTTGGGCCCCTTGATCATGGGCTCCCACATTGCTACAACCTGGATGTGGTTTTCTCTGGCACTTATGACAACAATTAACACTCACAGTGGATACCACTTGCCGTTTATGCCGTCACCTGAAGCCCATGACTTCCATCACCTCAAGTAAGTAACAACAATCTGTATTCTGTTCCTGTATTAGGAATCAGAGAAGTCCAAGACTCATTGATGCATGTGCTAAATAGCATTCCCATAGTGCAAAACAACTAGGACTACCGTAATCTTCTGTGTAAGACTCTTCAAAATTAACACCACCAAATTTTGTTTTAAAATTTGCTTATGTTAAAGACTACATCCAAATAATAAGTCCAGAGGCATATATTTGGTTTTATACCATTCGTGTAAAAATCTAGTTATTTCAAAATTGTTGTTTCGAATCATTTTGTTTAGAGTTTCACCCTGCTTATCGTATAATTATGTACCTAGGATGTTTCCTGTCATAATTCCCCTCAAAAACTAATATATTAGCTTAACCATTGTTGAAATGCGAATATCTTTGCAATTAAATTAGCCCGGGAAAAAACTTCACCTGAGGTACATGTAAGCCCACCAAGAAAGCCTTTGAACAAAAATAAGCTAAAAATAATACACAAAAATAACCAATTTTATAGCAATGGGAATCCACAGTTCCCTTCCTGGAAGAAGTACTGATTTTTCGTGGACAGACAAATTCTACTACTTGTTCTGTATGCTCAACCTTCACAGTTATTTGGCATGTTCAGGTTGTTTCCTCAGAACCTAAATACATTTTAGCTGTCCTCTTACAGGGTTGTGGGGAGAAGGGGGGCTGCAGGGGTTCTGAAAGTTTTAATGTTAAGCAGGTGTTCTGTAGCAGAAGACATCTGGTACCTTATGAGAGGTATCCACCTTTTGCGATATAGCCTGCAGTGCAGGCGTTTTCGTTTTGGAGCTTGCGATCGTAAATTCGCCGCCATATTGGCTTGAGCAAAGTAGGTTCCAACTCCCACTCCCTGGGAAGCATTTTTGTCTCTCTTGAAGCCTCTTCTGAGTTGGAATCCAAGATGGCGCTCGCTTGATCAAACTCGCAGCCTCGCTCGCCAAAATGCGCCTTCATTGCAGGCTATTTGTTATATAATTATATGCAGCCTAACTGGGAGTTTGACTCAAGTAGCCAAGACTTTGAAAGTGGAAGCCTTATTGTTGTTTTGCCCAATACCTGCAGGTTCACTCAGAATTTTGGAGTCCTTGGTGTGTTAGATCGGCTCCACGGCACAGATGCCATGTTCAGAAATTCAAGGGCTTATGACAGACACATTATGCTGCTTGGTTTTACTCCTTTAAAACAAACCTTTCCTGATAACCCCAAGAAAGGGTCACCAAACAAGAGTAAATGAGTTTGTTTCTAACTGATCTTGTCACTTGTGTCACAATTTAATGGTTTGAATTGTATGTTAAATTATGTCTAGAAATAGCTGTTAAGGGATTCCAAGGTAAATGTAAAATAGCTAGTAATTTTGGGTGGTATTTATTTTATACTAGCATGCCAGGATACCTTACAGTTGTTATAAATAATATATAGATATGTGTGGTTTATAAATTTATTGCAACAGGGAAATTCCAAATTTTTGAAGACCCGAAGCTAATTGCTTCTAAAAGATTTGTGCCTTTTGAAATGGTTACTTTTAATTAAGGAAAAGTTTGTTTGCTTTGAAAACAAACATTGTCTTTGTTAATCTTGTGTTATTTAAAGCCAGATATGAAGACTGCACATGTCAATATCCCTCAGGCATGTGTTGATATTTAGTGATAATCGCTGGGACATTGTATATTGATGAAAAGAAAATTAAAGCCCTGAAATTTGATGCTGTGCTTTACTGCTCTTTCTTAGTTTGGTTGTATTTATTGTTGTTAGAGGGCAAATGTTTTAAAAATACCCACGATCTCAGTCAAATTAATTAATAAATAAAAGTAACGCCCGCTTAGGGCGCGATATCAATTCTTAAGCAATGTTTTCATAAATCCAGACATAGACACATTGCCATGGTAGTCTTTTTTTTTTTCTTCTCAAGTACTCCACATTATCGAAAATGCAACATCCAAACATATTCTCGATTATATTCACCTTTTTTTCTTCATTTTTTTTAACACAATGTTTCTGTTAAATGTACACTTCTATTTGTAACGTAATTACACTTTGACTGCTATTTCATCACTCTGTTTCAGTATGCATTGATTTTTTTTTTACTAATTAGTCGTGTTTCTTTTCTTTCTAAAGTTTAAAGTTATTCTTTAAACTTCTTAATTTTCCTACATTTTCATTCCTCTGTTTAGCATTATACGCTTTCCTTCTACACTACTCGAATTCATCCTGAAATGTTATACACTTCTACTTCTCTATGCGTCTACACATCTTATTATTTTAATACAAACTATACGCTTATTCTGTTGTAATCTATGCCTTCTCTACTTGTTGTTGTAACTGTCCTTCTACTCTTTTTCACTACTTCTCTACGCGTATACACCTCTATACCTCTACAATTCTGGTATTGTACTGTGAATTAGCGATATGTTTGTACTGTTTTACGCTGCTCCTTCTCTACGCCTCTAAACCTGTGCTCCACTCTTTCATGGTACACTTTTTTCTGTTTACTGCTGCACGTTTTTTACGATTTTATGCCTTCACAAGTAGAAACGTAACTACTACTAAACTTAACGTTTCTACTGTTCTAATCTACACTGCTTTTCTTGTACGCTGTGTTTTAAACTGTACACCTCCAAATTCATTGTAATATTAAGCCCTTCTAGTTTAGAGGCGTAGCGATGCTGTGCTCTACCAACTGAGCTATGAAGTCAATTTATTTATTTTTATTTAGTCGCACATTGGGAGCGAAGTCAATATTTTGAGTTCATATCTTCCCGTGAAGAGTGAAATGATGTGAAGTACATATGAAATAATTCGTATTTGAACTGCGGTTGAAGATGAAAGTGAAGAATGATCATCGCAGTAAATTTTTCAATTTAAGCAATTGGAAAGAAGAAGCCAGGGCTTCAACGGGTTCGAGCCAGTGACCTCCGCGAGTACCGGTGCGATGCTCTACCAACTGAGCTATGAGGCCATACATTCTTAGAGTGATTCGCAAACCGCTGATAGAAATTGATGTCAATCGGTCGTTGCGAATCACTCAAAATCGGACTTTTTTACCGTAAATTTAGTAGCGGAAAGCGAGGATATTCGTTGAGTGTATCCCACAGAATTTCTCTTAAATATAGGACCATACAGCAACGATCAGGAAGGTTAAACTGCATTTGATTTCTTTTTTATTAAAATTGTGCGGTGAGAATCACAGAAAAACGCGCCATAACAGCACCGAGCTACAACCAACACACACTCTCAGAGCTACAAAATGCTCTATTGAATCCAGTTGCAGTGACCTTCCTTGCCATTTAAAAGTGAATAGAGGTAAACTTGCGTTGATTAATCGCCCATGGAAGTGTAAAAAGGGAAAAGGTCCACCATCACCGCTAGTTCATTCACAAAAATTTCCTGAACATGACAATTTCCCGCCATAACGGCGAAATCTGACGAGATACAAAATCCCCAACTTATCGGGCAACGTTGTTTCGTTGCAAGTTTTGGATCGATGTTTCGCGTTTTTCATCTCGCGTGATCAACTTGTCGCGCAACTGAATCATTGGTTGAAGAAATGCAGCGCGCTGGTTGGTTGATATGCTTGGTCTGGATCCAAGACAAGTTGCGAGTTTGATGACAAAGCCAAAATTTGTCGCTCAAATTAAAGTAGAGCTGTGCTCTACTTTTCGCAACAGCTTTCTTCAACCCGCAACAGAATATTTGTTGCGCGAAAAGTTGATTACGCAAGGCAAGAGAGAGAGTATTTTGCGCAAGGTGAAAAACGCGAAACTTCGACCCCTTCAAAACTTGTAACGAAACAATGCTGCTCGACAAGTTGAGGGTTTTTCGCTATTTCGTATTTCGCAGCCTTATCACCGTGACCGTGCATGACCGTGAAAAAATAAATCATTTTATTTGCCGACACTGTTTTAGAGCTACATTATATAGGAACATTCTCCCCAAATTTGAGTTTAAATGGTTGAAAATTCGCTGCACGGGCTTGAAAATATAGTTTCGAGAAAAAGAGCAAAACAACTTCAGGGACGTTCTTCGGGTTGAATGAGGTTAAAACAACGAAGCGTGAAAATAATTACCTGGGGTTTATAAACAAACGGCTCAACTTGCTTCATTACAATAGCGCTCAAATGCTGACCAGACAAGAAGATGTCAAATACTGTTCCGCACGGGAATTTGACGGTACATTTCAGTTCTACGAGGCATCGTTGTTGGTCGCTCGCTCCGAAGGTAAGTTGTTACTGTAGAATTGGAAGTGTTTCATCCCAGTTTCCGGAGTTTTCATTCCTCTGGCTGGTAATTTTTATTATTAATAGGCCAAAACAACGTTAGAAATGCCCAAAGAAACGAAAAAGGTAACCGGGACAAATACCACCAGGAATAAGATGCGAAGCTGAACGCGTAAGGAGGGAATCATGCAATTACCACTGACTCCAGTGAAACAGAAACTCCCCGGCAACGAAGTAATGCTGGCCGTCGAATTCCTCGCACTCGTTTACCTCGTTGCTGTCATCGCTGCCTTGCAGTCTTTGCTAAAAGCTTTGAGGAAACCATCTATCGCCGCCTCTTCCAAATCCTGTCCTTCCTCGAACCCGTGCTGCTTATAATATATAACACCCTTTGACGCTAGCGGCAAGTTTGTCAGCCCAATCCTTGTCAAAACAATTTCCTTTTTACTGCTATCTTTGGCACAAAAGGGCAGCTCGATCGCTTTCGCTTTTTTCTCGAAGACATGGCAACAGCGCGAAAATATTGTTCCAGGATCTGGCCGTGACGTAATTGCGTGTCGAAACAAGGATGGTATGTAAGTTCACAGATTGTCACAGTGACTTATCAACATTTCATTAACGGCAAGTAGTGAAGAAAACACTATTTTGTCCATAACTTCTCATAGAAACAATATTTTTTCGAATTTCTTTTTTTTTTTTCAAAACAAAGATAGGAGTAAGGTCTATCTTGCCATTGTAAAGTACTTTGTTCCCCAAAATGGTCACATTTGGGGTGGGATGCTGGCCTACAATGTACAGTAAAATTTCACATACCAGCCTCGTTTCGCCGTTTTTAAAGCGGGTTCAAAATAGTTGTTTTCTGAAACTTGTTATTATTCTGACTTAAACCGGCTTTGGATCAAGTCGTTCAATTGATTACCCAAGCAGTTAAAGGAGTAGACTGTGAAAGTTAAACATATAAAACCCAAAAAATCGCCTCAAATCGATAGAAAAGCCACGCAGGAGACAACTGATGACACAGAAAAGCTCGCCATGAGAAATTTTTGTACACGTAGTTCTTAATTCTGGCGTCTAAAGCAAACAATTTTTTCCCATACAAATCCTTATAGTTTTTGCTCTTACGCAATGCTTATTTACCCTGCCAGCTTTCTCTACTTTTGAATTTTCTCCAAGCTTCGTGAGACAAATTGATTTGCACCCTGTAATTTTGTTATCTGTTTTCGTTGGCTTGTTTAATTGTCCTCGATCGATTATTAAAATTTGCCAAGGAAACTATCCTATAACCTTCCTTATTAGGTTTCTATATGTTTTTTTTTATGCAAATCACCCAGTTTCTCGGAAACTATCGACCGAAGCTAATTCAGGAAATTCCCGGAATCTTTGACAATTCGTGGAAAGTCTTCGTTCACTCTTGTTCGCATTTCGCACTAAAGTTATTCGTGAATAATGCCGGTGAGATAAAAACTTTCTTATACTGCGAAGCTTTCGTTTCAGCTTAAAAAGGTAAGTTACATGGTGTTTTGTCGTTGTTTGAAGTCAAAGAGGTCAGTTTCTGCCATTCAGTCATCGCTAAACTGGGTTCACTCGAACTACGTGAACTATACGATGCTGAAATTTCAACCACAAGAACCTGTAGTTCGAGACAACACCATCAGTTCTCGAATAAACTTGGAAATAACCCGCCAATGAGCTACGTGTTTCATGAAAATGTCAAATCGTTGAGAAAAGGATTCGAAGTTGTAATGATCGCGGTAGAAACCAGTGAGAAATCTGAGTTCTTTTGATGTTTATTGTGGAGTAAAGAGATTAAAATGTTTCCTTGGCTTTACACTGATGTCAGTGATGTCGTTCAAGAGTTCCGCCGAATTGTAATGATGCCTGCAGCCTGTTTGAAAGTTAAGCGTTCGATATCATCGCTGAAAACCAGGCAATCAGGGAGCGAGCTCTTTCTTATGGACTGGCAGGGCACGAATGAACACAGTTTTAGACAGAACAATGAGTGCATTGCTAACCTCTCAAAGGCTCCAAAATATCTACAGTCACCTAAATTAAGAAAGTTCGAGAGCCGCTTTTTTTACGAGAAGACTGTTACGCCACGGAAAAAGAGATGCAAAGGTGTGTTATAAGAATGCAGTTCAGCTCATCACGTTTGTTTTGTCTAAAGCGATTCAATCGCCAGCTTGTTTTCCCATTGGAATCGACAGCTGCAGTAATATTGTAATAACTCGGAACAAGTTTGGTTGATCCACTTTTAAAGATTCTCGACATTATTTTGTAAATTGTGATTGAGTAAGAGAAAAATATTCTAGGTTATCTAAAAGAAAGGGAGGCAGGGATTTTGTGCGACGCTTAACATTCAAGTACTTCTTGTATTTTTTAACGTCTTGTATGTACTCGAAAATATATTTTCAGCAACGAAATTTCTGTTCTGGTCGATAGCAAAAGAACGTTTGCCATGGCTAAAAACCTTTACAAGCCGAGTAATTCTTTAGAAACTTGCTTTGTAACAAATTTTCGGCTTGTGTCTATGAACCCGGGTACAAAGCTCAACTCATCTAATTAGTATTTGTAGCATAACTGAATGTGAGACTTGAATGGTTAACAGAGACCCTTGCATGAATCGTCAGTTTCCAATGCATTTTTAACGGCTGATGTCCCTTACAGTAAGGACACTCGAACCGTGACCACTTGACATTTTTCTGTACATTTTTTTATTTGACAATTAAGAAATAATGGCTCTTCTTATGATGTATAGCGTTACATGTTTCGCATTTTGTTAGTAAAGCGCACGAGAGCATTTTCTTATGTATCGTGCGCTATAGAAGCAATAAAATTATTATTATTATTATTAGTTTAAAAACATTGCATACTCTTATCAAAAGGTCGAGCCAGCATTCTATAGTCGCTAAAAAAATGTACAAACAAATATCAAGTGTTCACGGTTCGAGTGTCCTCACTGTAATCAGTCGCAACACGGTTTTGATGGTTTCAAAGTCGAAAACAATCACTGCAACCTTTACAACCCAAGTGATTCTTAGATACCTACTTTGTACGTAAGAAATTTCCGGGAAATGTTTGTGTCTATGAACCCGGGAACAAATCTCAACTCATCTAGTTAGTATTTGTAGCATAAATTTGAGACTCGCTTTATATTTAACAATTATCCTGCGAAATCGCGCGGAATATCGTCTGATACTTAGCCGACGAGGCCGTAGGCCGAGTCGGCTAAAATCAGACGATATTCCGCAAGATTGAGCAGGATAATTGTTTTATTATTCAACAAATTGATAACAAAATTGATTTCCAAGCTCGTAACATTTTTAAACCTTTCTGTCAACATTTTTTCACTTCACTTTTTCTTCCCACGTACGAAGCTACGTATATCGCCGGATATCCGTCACCTACGGATGACAGATATCGAGAGCATCATGACCATATTTGGATAGTGTTACAATTTGTTGAATAATAAGGATTAATATAGACCCTTGCATTCTACGTGAAACGTTTTCCAACGTATTTTTAACGACTGGATCAGGTCGCTGAATCAGTTGCAACACGGTTTAAACAGTGGGTTCAAAGTCGAAAATTGCTACAAATTTAAATGAAACTATTGTAAGAGATGTTCGTCCTGTCTCTAATCAGTTCGCAATCAGTTGTATATTATACTTTTTGCCGATTTCTCTGGTTCAAAGTTATATGAAGGTATATCAAGCATCACTTTGCTTCGAAACTTTATAGTAAATGTCTTTTGCAACTGACTACCTAAAAGTCGGTTAGGAAATTTATGCAACTAACCCCAGAAAGTTCCAGCTACTATGTTCCGAGAAAGGAGTTCGCTGGATGATCAGGACTGTCGAAAGTTCGTGTTTCTGAGCACAACCATTAAGGATTCGTGTTTAGTGACAGAGATGAATTCTTAGACGATCGATTGCATCAGCCCGCATTTACCCTCGAACTATTATAGAACATGTCTGGTGTCGTTTAAATTCTTGAACTGGTCTCTTTTAGTTTAGAACTGAAAACAGTTCTAGCTTGATCCCTGTTATGAATACAAAACTTTGGGGCACAGAAGCTAGGTAACAGAACCGTCGGTTACTGAATTCATTTTCATTTCAGTGCCGGTTGAGTTGAAGCGTTAGCTCTGGTGACAAAGCCGGAAAACTAAGCACTTGATATTGAAGACCTGAAGCTCTGAGCCTTGCACGTAATGATGGGGTTGTCTCAGTGAGGTGCCTAGAAATATCGCGTTTAGCCTGGCGAATGAAATTGAAAACGAGTAAGATATAGTCGCGTTCTACTGTGAAACGTCAGTTTAAAAGTTAATTCAAGAGAAAAGCTGATTTAGCAACCAGAAACATCAACAACACTATGAAATCTGAGGGATCGATAAGAATCCATTTGCCACAAGAATTGATTTTATTCCGGCCAAAATTGTCGGCCATAAATTGGAATGAGTTTAGGTTGCCTTTACATTTATACAAATAAGAGATGGAGATGAAAATGCCGAGAATTCATTTGCTCTTGGCATTTATTGCACTATAGGGGGCAGTTAGTTCTCAGTTGATCACGCTACGATTTTCAATTTCAGATGACCTAACTGCGAAGAAGCGAAATAGGCAAAGGATCTGAAGTGCGGCCACATCGGTGCATATGGGTATGTACGAAATAACCTACAGAAACTGGGACTATATTATTTATTTTTATTTTGTTTTGTTTCGCTGTTCTAGATACACATCCGTCTTAGTCAGTAAAATCCGTAAGGATATTGGATAATAAAAATCGGTTTGGACACCTACAAAGGAAATGTGTGGAAAAGGCAACATGTAACGTAGTATAGAACGGTATATCAAAGTTATTATAACAGCTCTGTCAATGCCAAATTCAACGTTTGAAAGTACCAACATTATTTCATATGCATGGTTGTTATTGCCTTCCGAATTCATTGCCAGTTTCAATAATTTTTTAGTAAATTAAATACACAGAGGAAGTTCTCAACACTTGTCCACATGCAGTGTCATCTCGGCCACATTGAACATCGACAAGAGTCAGTGTTTGGAAGCTCTGCGGTGTAGTGGCAGATTCGTGCACATGTCTTGTCCTATAGTTCACGGTATAATGGCACCATAGGAGAGATTGGAACGTTTGGTGGGGGTCCTGTGCCTTTAACACGCGCTTGAAACTTGATTTGAGACGCCCCACAACCCACTAATGACTCAAGTAGAATGTCCGGATTTCGTGCACAAAATTGAATACTGGTTAAACAAGCTGCTTATTTCATGTGTAATCTCTATCCCAGGTGATGCCCTCAGAACCTGAGTTCTGAGAGAAGAGATAACAGCGTACATGAGGAAAACTAAGACATTTTTCTGTCAGTCTCTCTTGAAAAATAGGTGTCTTCCTCTCTTGGCAGAGAATTCACTGTTAATCATACTTAAGAGGGAATGTCCACTAGGACCGAGCCAGTCGTGGCACATGATGAAAAATCAAAATTTTTCATATTCTTCCCAGAGATAGCCTATGGTAAGCCTAGGAACGTGGTGTGATTTTTTTCTTGAAATATTTTTTTAAACCCGCTAAAAAATCGAAAATCCGTGGCGGTCCCACGTCTGGTCAAAAACACGCAAAATTCAGTGACTAATACCTTATCATAAACTTCGCTCTATTTGATCCCCGTCAAAATAATACTCCAGTTTGAGCCTGTAAATGTATTTTTGAGGAGTTTGCAAGTCTTTTGAGGCCAATTATACTTCTGTTGGTTAATCTTCAAGG
>JAHPZR010055788.1:47500-66154 GCA_019787425.1 Platygyra sinensis | reverse complement strand
GGCAATAAATTGCACAAAAAGCGTCCTGAATAATTGGCTTAGATAAACTGGGTTTTTATTAAAAACATGAATAATTTTTTTTCCTGTCTCTAGTTGTAGAAACACTCGTGAGCCTTGCTTTAGAGGACTCGAAAAAGCTGAAGAAATACTCGGCAAAGCTCTTGCTTGTATAGAATTTCTCCTTCATCACTTAGTAAGTGATGAAGGAGAAATTCTATACATGCAAGCACTTCAGAGGATCATAAAAGACACAAAAGATCTTTCTTTAAATCTATTAACTAAATTTGCGAATGTATTTTCCATGGCTGTTTCGTCAAAAATTGAATGAACACAGTAACTGAAATATGATTTCACTGAGTTACCATTAGCATTACCTTCTTAAAGCTATTTCTACTTCTTTAGCTTGTGTTTATGCTATAAAACTTCAGTACAAAATCTATTATCCTTTATTCGTCCTGCTGTTTAGCCCAAGACTGAAATGTCTACTGCATGAAACGCCGGAAGGTTTTCGAAAATTCAAAGCACGGAAAGGGTCTGGGTGATTGTCCTTTCACTGTTTGATCACTTAGGTTAATGTCGTGTGCATGTCTTCACGAGTACATGCACTTGTTTTCTGCAATTTATTTCTTTATTTCCTACGCTTTCACTTACATGGAGTACAATATGGACCACCCCCATAGGTCATAACTTGCAAACCTGCCGAAAAAAACGAATACAAAATGCGTATTAACCACAGGATTGTGAGAAATAATTTTCTTATTTAATTTCGAACTCGACCAAAAAATAAACAAAAAGGGGAAGTTAACTTCGTTATTAGTCTCCTGTGTATTTTAATACAAGTAGCACTGAATTATTTAATAGTTAATCGGCAAAGCATTATCATGTGCGAAACTCAGACAGGCAGACGATGGCTAAAAGATTTACAAAATGAACTTTTTAAGGACCATTGTATCTTTTCAGTTGCACTAAAATACCTCATCAGCCCATATTTACAGACGAAAGCCATGCATGAGACACTGATCCGCCATTCAGTGACAATAATAATAATATAACCTTTATTTACCGTCGCAGTGTTCTTCAGAACAAGAGGTAGTGGGTGCAAGCAAACAACTGAAGCGAACAATTGAAATTGAGCATAACATTGTAAAGAATGCCAACTGACCGGAGGCAAACCAGTTGGCTATTCGATGGCTAAACGTATTTTGCTTTAAGAGCAAGGAAATTGCCATTCCTCAAAAGGCAGATGTTTCAGTGTTAAAACACATCCAAAATTTATTCAAAGATGAGAATACCGATCAGTTTCGTGTAAAACGGATTCTTGGTTTGTTATAACGTAATTATGGCGAACTCAACAACTTTATTGGACTTAGCCTCGCAAAACTATACAGCGACCAGACAATCTGTCTGTCATTCTCTGCAACCGTTCCTGGATATGGAAGCCAGAGAAAATTTACCAAGATTCTATAGAATATCGTCAATATGGGCTTGCGTTGTTGGCGCCATCATGTGCTTGGCAACACTGTTTTTTAATACGGTTGTGATTATTTCAATTTGGAGGACACCAGTTCTTCACCAAGCGAGAAATGTTTTGCTTTGCTCGTTGGCAGTTTCTGACTTTTTCGTTGGGTTGACGTCGGAACCTTCCTTCCTGGTAGCAGAAATTTCACTTCTTCTTGGAAAAATGGAAATTTACTGCTTGGCCGTGTTTATTCATTTTTACACGGGCTGGATGTTTAATGGGATTTCATTCCTGACGCTTTCAGCAATTAGCTTTGAGCGATATCTTGCCCTTCGTTTGCACCTTCGATATGCCGAGTTGATAACAACCACCCGCGTTTTCATCACGGCGCTTATCTACTGGGCGATATGGGTGACATGGATAACGCTAGTGTGGTTTTGGGCAAAAGACAAAGTTTTCACGTACATACTTATTGCTTTTTGCTGTCTGACATTAACAGCTGTCGCCTGGTGCTATTTTGTGATTTACAAAACTGTTAAAAGGCACAGTAAACAAATTCAGAGCTCGCAGCAACAAACTCATCAAAACCTGGGCCGATATCGACGCACAACTAAAACAATGATCATTCTTATCACTGCATTTGTCCTTAGCTACTTCCCCTTTGCCATTACCTCAGCAATAAGTGCTTCCCAAGAGAAGGAAGATATGAGAACATCTGCAGCTCATTTCCTGGCAGTTCTGTTCATTTTTGGAAATTCTGCAGCGAATCCCTTGATTTATTTTTGGCGCGTAGCTGACCTTCGTAAGGCCGCTAAACAAGCCGTTAGAAATCTTCTTCATCTGAACGTGGCTGTAGAGACCGATGTCACCCTTGAACTAGAAACAAAATAACTCTGATGTTAAAGTTGAATGAAAGTTTTGTTTTAGACTGCTGGCAGTCTGTTTTTCTCTCGACATTTCCGCAAGGATTATGAGGAAAGACTATTTAGCCTAAAGGAGATTGAGACGAGACATGGGCAGAGCAAGCCCGAGAAGAAAACACAGACTGCATACTCTTCTCATGTTTTTGAGGACACTCACACTTGTCAAAATAATCTAATTAACTAATAGATCATTTTCACTGTCACGCAACAAACAAAAAAAAAAATCGAAAACCATACAGTGGGAAAAGCCAAGAAATTGTGATTATAGAACTAAAATAAATATGGCACTTCTCCAAATCAATTTTTCTTGCGGGAGTATCGTGAACCGTTGCTCAAAACGTTTTCATTGTGTTTACCAAATACCAAATGCTTTTATCGGTCGAATTTCGCAAGCAGAGTTAGAGAAGCTTGTCTCGATAGTTCAGTAAACCGAAGACGCGTCGTGCTCTGGGGATTGCTGATGTGGCTTCGTAGGTGATCATTTAAAGGACAACAGGCGACAGAATTCAACACATTGGACAAACTTTTATCTGAAGATCTGGGACTTCTGATCCCGTTTCCAATCCAAGTTATTCCTCAAGAGTCTGTGCGAAGTGTGCGTTAATAATTAGGAACGCCGTTGAGCTAGCCCGTTTCTTAAAGGCTAATTTAAACACCGTCGTAGCCGATGTTGAAGCAACTTCTTCCGATGACTGCGAGACTCAACAACGTTGGAAGCCTAAATCGAAATCCGTTCAACGTCCGGAGAAAAACCAAAGTCCGCCAAGACTCCTACTGGAGAACCAGAGAGTCAAGTGTCTGTATTAAGGACACCGACAACAGCTTGTTTCTGTTCAGCCTTTAAAGAACTGATTTTTTCTCCGAGACGATCGCGTCTTGATAATCGGGGTGATCCGCGCCATTGCATGACTTGCATCGCTTGTCTTTGTTATGCTTCGCGTGAAACTTTTGACGCTTTATTTACCCTTCTGTCAACTATCTGTCATCGGGCACATATCAACCAATCAGGTACTCCGTTGCTGGGCTGACGGAGGGTTTGAAAACATAAAAGCGGTCTGCAGACGGTTTTTTCTCGTCTTGCTTTCTTCCCCACTTGGCCATACCACCCTGTCTCACCTTCTCTACACGGCTAACGTCATTTGCGTTCGCGATGACTAAACGTTCGTCCTCAGTAGTGACCCTTAAAGAAAAAACCGGCTGTCAGCAGACTAGTTTTGTTTGCACTCTTCTACAGTTTTAAGTCGTTATATATTGTGATATTTGGGTAATTTTTATGGTCACTTGGAAAGGGCTGAAGACGCCTAGTATTGACAGAGAATATAGACTGCTGACAGCCGGTTTTTTCTCTAAGGTGCGGTATGGCAGTGGCCGAGTAGGGAAAAAGGCGAGACAAATAAGGAAGAAGGCGCGAGACGAGAGAAAACCGTCTGCGGACTCTTTTAACTTTTCAAACCCTCCGTCAGCCCAACAATGGAGTACCTAATTGGTCAATACGTACCCGATGACAGATAGTTGACAGAAGTGTAAATAGAGCATCACAAGTTTCGCGCGAAGCATAACAGAGTCTTGAGCGATGCAAAGGAAAATCAACATGATCATCAGGGCACGATCATCTCGGAGAAACCTAAACTGTTGAAAATCAGTTCTCTAAAGGCTGAACAGAAACAAATTGTTTTCGGTGTCCTTAATGGGGAAGATGTCGTGGCAATATTACCTACATGATTTGGAGAATCGGTAATCTTCCAGTTGTTTACACTGGTACATGTGCATCTGTGGTCAGTCGTAGCCAACTGATAAAGTCGAAAACGGAAATGAATCGATTCGATCGATGTCAATCGATATCAATTGCTGATTGCTTTCGACTGATATCGGCAATAGGTAACCAGCGAAAACTTAACGAAAAGTTTCTTTATCGACTGTTATCGATTGGCAAAAATCGATCATAGTCAATAACTCTTGTCTTCAGAAATAACGATTGTAATCAATATAAAAAGGCTCGACAATAAACATCCGAACTATTGCTGGTTTTCAGTGTCACGCCATTGAAAATAGATCAAAATAACAAAAAAAATCAAAACCGTTCATCGATGGGCTCCAACATGGCGGCCGTAAACAAACAGAAATGTCTGTCACTGAGTTTTTATACAAAAACGTAAATATATCTCTCGGCGAACTAAAAAATGTTAAAAAAAATACCTTTTCTAGTTCATGAACTGTTCAGGTAGCCAAATTCCTTAGAGAAAGCCATTTTTTTTAAACCAATTAACAAGGCAGTTCTCTCGGCTGTCATGTAAATGCCGCGTCACGCAAAGCAAACGCAAAGGTTTACGCGTTCAACTTAGCGCGAGCAGATATTATTCATTCACAGCGCGAAATTAAAGAAATTTTCGACCCTGAAAAGTCACCTTTTCCATTAACTCAGGGCATAAAAGTACATAGAAGACCCCTGGTTCTTCTTCCCTGCCTTATTCCCTGCCATTCAGGGAACGCGCAGGACAACCCGGATTAATATTAATCGGATTAATATTAATCTTAATGATTATTATAATCCAGTAATAGATTATTATAATCCAGTAATAGATTATTATAATCTATTACTGAGGTTTGAGCCGTGCCTTAATCAATTAGGATTAATATTAATCAGATTAATATTAATCCTAATATTAAATCCAGTAATAGATTATTATAATCCATAACTGAGCTTCAAGCCGTACCTTAAACGATTAGGATTGATATTAATCTGATAAATATAATCCCACATAGCTCAAATTTGTACAAGTCTCTCAATAAAGAAAATATTCTATTCTAACCACGACGAATTTGCTATTTGTTCTAGTAGTTTGTGAACAAAACCCTTAACTACATTTAGTCAATAACCGCACTTCTTATTATACGTTATTTTATTTTAGTAGTAGAAGTCGGCAGTTGATATGCCGGCTCCGAACCTCGAAACAGTTAATGTCTTTGGGGTTGTCGCGATTCCTACGCAGCTGGTAGTTATTCCCTTTCTTAAGGTCCCCTTTCTTGTAAAAACACATGCCGACCGCACGGATTCGCTGGCCCAGAGGCGCTTGTTCCTTTTCATTTACTTCTAGGCTCAACATCGCTACCAGCTCTAACATATGCAAGTGATCGTGTGACTGATGTGATCAGTGTTATGTCCCGTCAGTCCCTTGTTCTGCTTGTTCAGCGTGTAATGTCTGTAGTTTGTCTGTCATAGCTCTGGTCTGGATTATAATAGAGATTAATATTAATCCGGATGATTATTATTAATAATAATCTAACCCTTCCAAGTTTTTGCCGTGCCTTAATCTATTACTGGATTATAATAATCTATTACAGGATTATAATAATCTATTAATGGATTATAATAATCTATTACCGGATTATAATAACCATATTATAATCTATTATTATTATAGTCCGCGGATTAATATTAATCTGAGTTGTCCTGAATGCGGAGCAAGGTGAAAAGTTGGAGGGCTGACAATTGAAAATATTTTTTTCATATTGAAAATCGAAAAAAGGAATAAAATCATAGTATTTTATTTGTTTCTGTCGCGTGACTTTGCTTACTTCATCCAGTATTTGTTGCTCTCTATAGGTCGGCATTAGTGAAGATACCGAAATTATTCAAACGATTTTCATTCCGTCCAGCAAATGTGTTTGCGATCTGAATCACGTTTAAGCTTTCCGTTAATTTCTTACGATAATTAAGTACTGTCAAGTTGCTGAATCCCTGCTGTTTGATGTTCGATCTCAGCCATGCCTTCAGGTGACGTGCAGCTGAAAAAGATCTTAAACATTCACAGCAAGCACTGGTTGCTGGGTTGACCGCCAACAGCTTACGTACCATTACCACTTCACCAATTAGGCTTCGTTCTTCTTTAGGTAGCTTCTTAACTTTGCAGAGAACATCATCAAAGCATTCCATCGCACCTTTATCCTTCAGAATCTGACGCAGGACTTGAAGTTGGGTCTTCAAAGAGTCGAAATTGATGTCTTCATTGTATGACACTTTCATGTTGTCGAGCTCTGCTGTGTAAGATTCTCCATTGATACCTTTTGAGAAGAGGGACTCCATCTTTTCAGAGGCTGGTTGCAAAGCTTGGTTGACTCAAGCGCTGTTCTATGGCATTAACTATCAGATCAGATCAATAGCCTTAAAGTAGATGTTTCGGGAAAGGTTGGCTGTCCACTTCCGACCTCGATCCTTGCAGGTGCTCGACGCTTTCGTGGAAGAAGTGGATCAGAAATGGCGTTATCTTTGCTTTTGCGAAGGACTACTGAGTAGAATGCTGAAAAGCTATCATCATTTCGGATGCTCTCTAGTACTGACTTAGTAAGTTGCGCTAAACGTGTCCACTGACTCGGCAGACATCTTCGTCGACTGCAAGGTTTTAGATAGGTTATCAGAGTAAGAAAATAACCTCTCTCCAAGACTTAGCCCACTAAGAACAAGTCGAAGGTTTGCATTTGTACTTGAAAACCAAGTATTCTTCCTCTAACATCTGGTTGCAGATTATCTTCTAGGGACACCCTCCACTCTTCTTCCATTAGAGTAGAGTAAAATACAGAGAATATATATATATCTTATTAGACGTTTTGTTGTGTAGTATCGCTGAGTATTTTTACGAGTTGTGCCGTATTTTGGCGAGCCCGTAGGGCGAGTCAAAATACAAAAAACGAGTAAAAATTCTCAGCGATACTACACAACAAAACGTCTAATAAGAGATTTATTGTCCAACACGCCAAATTGGTATGTTTGTGTGAGCGAATCTCGTGGATACTTATTTACAGGGAATGCGTGACAGAATTATGCGAAGCGGAACGGAATTGGCGCGAGAAATCCAGCTAACTGATTGGTCAACGGCAGGAAACCTGTCTGCGTGATATTTGTGCTCGTTAAGCGTTATTTGTACTCTGCGAAGTGCAGTTGGATAATAAATCGGAATATATAGACGGAAAAAAAAAATTGTTTTAACACTTTTTTTTAATTTATTTTAATTATTTTACTTTTTTTGCAAAAAGTGGGGGCGGGTGCGCAAAAAAGTAGTGGGGCCGCAGCCCTACCAGCCCCTCCCCCTCCGCGGTCCCTGCCATTTCTGTGAGAAGTAGCCAACTCTCAACATTTAATCACGCAACGTGACCGCATCCACGCGAGAAATCACGACACGCGCGTGGATCAGCGCGGATATATCACGTCAGGATGGCGCAATTTGTTCCAAAAAATAGTTGTTTTGCGTTCTTCCTTCACGAATTTCGATTTGAGCAAAAGAGACTGCTCACAGTTTACCGTTCAGGCGCGGATCCACGGGAGGTAAAATGGGTGAATTTTCACCCTCCCCCCCCCCCCCCCTTTTCTGAGCCCCCTCTTTTCTTTTCTTTCTTTTTTTTTTTTCTTATCCCTCAAATATTGAAATAATATTTCATTCCTCTGACATTACTACAAAAATTCACCCTCCCTTTCAAAATCCTGGATCGTTCTAGTTGAATGGTTTTCATTTCGGAACTAGTCAACAGTTCACTGGATATTACGAAAATGATCCCTTAACATAAACTTCCGTTCCATTTGCACCCAGTTAGAAAGTCAGTGGAAGGAAATTAATACGTATTTTGCTTGAGAAGGAGTGGGAACCTCGAGTTAAGCGACTTTGATTGAGGTGATGGTAAATTTCTGAAAAAACATGGGATCACCGGCTTTTGTCTGAGTCAGCAGGCAGTTCAAGTTAACCGAGTTCCAGTCAGCGGGTATCTTCTGTATAAATAACAACTTGAATTGTCCATTTATTTTGGATATTTTGGATAAGTCATGGTTGCAGATTAAAACATCTGAAGAAACCGTCTGGGTGAAAAGCATATCATTATAAGAGGAAACAATGGCTGTCGAAGGTTCTAAACTGGTTCTTAACGTTCACTTGTCTTCCTTTTGGCTGGAGCAAGAAAAGAACAAAGAATTATTTTCTTCGCTGTAGCTCACAGTGACAAGTTGATAAAATCGAACGCAGAAACCGATAATGAATGACATCGGAAAAGACAACAATGGATCTGTAGGTCATAATTTAAACAACGAAGACCATGCCGACCCAAAGACTATTTTAACGATAATCTGCCTTCTCAATGTTCCACTGATGCTCATATCCATTCTAGGTAACACTGTTGTATTAGCCCGGGGGGGGGGGGGGGGGGGGTACTCCCTTATAAGGGCTTAATGGAGACGTACTGCCAGCCAGGGTATGTTTTTCGGGATTTTTGTCTTAAATAGGCTGTCGAATTTGTCACTTTTTGTCTTAATCAGGGTGATATCTTTTCTTGGACGATAAACAGGAAAATTTTTACAAGCTCTTGTAAATTAATATTGACTTCCTTTGACTTTGGCATTGATACCAGGCACATTAAATTTCCATTGATTACACAACAAGAAAGCCACACAATTTGTAAACCGCAACTTTTAATCGATGTCTTAAACAGGGTATCAAAAATCGGAATTCTGTCTTAAACAGGGTGAGAAAATCAGCGATATTTGTCTTAAACAGGGTCAGGGTATGAGGGACCGGGCCGCACCTCCCCACCCAGGGATATATCCAGTACCCTCCGGGGGTACTCGATATGCGAGTTGTACATGTTCTCAGTGTTAAGTGTTAATTATTAATAAAGTTTATTTGTTTGTTTGTTTTATTTGTTTGGGGTATTGGGCGCGTCATTAAAAGAAAAAAAAGAACGCCATCAATTCGCTCAACGTCCATGACTTTGCTCTGCAGTCTCGCTGTTTCTGACCTTCTTGTTGGTGCCATCGGTCAACCGATATACATTGCAGATCTACGTACTGACAAAAAAAACAGTTTTATCTCTCAACTGTCGGTAATGGTTGGGTTCTCTGTATGTACAGTCTCTTTCCTCACAATATCAGCTATAAGCGTTGATAGCTACTAGCACGCGTCAGACGTGCCATACCGACTCTCCAAACAAGCACAGACAATAAGAAGCTATCAAAAACAGGTTTTGGTTATGACTTAAGCATTGTTTAGGAAACTCGAAAATTAACTCTATACCAGAGTAAAGAGCTTTCTTACATAACTTTTCTCTCCAGAGCAAACGCAAAATTTTACGCCTAGAACTTAACCCTGAAAAAGTCACCTTTGCCATTAACTCGGGGCATAAAAAACATAGAAGACCCCTGGTTCCTCTTCCCTGCCTTATTCCCTGACATTGCTGTGATAAGTCCGCAACTCTCACCATTTGATCACGCAACGTGACCACATCCACGCGAGAAATCACGACACGTGCGTTGATCAGCGCGGATATATGACATCAGGATGGCGCAATATGTTCTAAAATAGAAAAATTGCAAGACATCATAGGTGCTCGCTTATCCCAACTCTTACGTTCTTCGTCCCCGATTATGGCTCCTGATAGTGGTGGATGTCGTAATCCATTCACATGATCGCCAAGGAAACCTGTAAGCCGTGCGAGTTTGGCTAGTTCTAAAACAGGGAACGGGGAATAGAGGAACGAGGAACGGGGAATGGGGAACGGGGAACGGGGAATCTCTAAAATGGGGAATCTCTAAAAGGAGGAGTCTCTAAAATGGGGAATCTCTAAAAGGGGGAATCTCTAAAAGGGGGAATCTCTAAAAGGGGGAATCTCTAAAGGGGAATCTCTTAAAGGGGAATCTCTAAAAGGGGGAATCTCTAAAAGGGGGAATCTCTAAAAGGGGGAATCTCTAAAAGGGGAATCTCTAAATGGGGAATCTCTAAAAGGGGAATCTCTAAAATGGGGAATCTCTAAAGCGGGAATCTCTAAAAGGGGAATCTCTAAAAGGGGAATCTCTAAAAGGCGGAATCTCTAAAAGGGGGAATCTCTGAAAGGGGGAATCTCTAAAAGGGGGAATCTCTAAAAGGGGAATCTCTAAAAGGGGGAATCAGTATTAGAAAGAGTACTATTAAAATTTTGGTCAGTTTCCCACGCTTGTGTGGCAAACTCAGTAACAGATGTTTCTGTTGGTTTCCGGGCAGCATGGCGTCTCCATACAAGTCTCTTTAAATGTGGCAATTGTCCGTATATCCTGCATAAGAAAAATTGCAGTGACCTGAATCTCGGCGGGAGTCTTTGCATATTTACTTTTCTTTCTTTTCCCAGACTCTAGGCTTTATGTATTGATCGGTTTTTATTGTGATCTATTTTGAGTGGCGTGACATTGAAAACCAGTAATACAATAATTATATGACGATGTGTATTAAAAGGGGTTGACAGGCCTACACAACTCCTACGGTTCGTGGCATTCGTACATTTGCCGTTTTCTTTCCGGTCTCTCGACCTTTTTTCTCGCTTCACTCTTGTTATGAAGGGCACTTCGTATTGTTTTGTAAGGAGAAAATACAGCCATTAGATCGTGTTATGGCAAATTTTATGAGGTCATAGGTCTGCATGATTTCCGCTGTTATCTGCGTGTCGCTTCGTTGAGTTTGACACCTCTATAATTTGCCATGTATTAGTGCATTGTTTTGACTCTTTTCTATTGCAAGATATGTTTTTAGATCTCCAAGAATTTGCTTTTGAGGGACAAAATATTGCGTTTACTGTGAACGTGTTGCTTACTAATGCATTCTATATTGTGACACTGGGCCCGGTTATGATTAGAACTGTTCGCAAGTACAGCAGATAAATTCTTTTCACGGGTATCATATTTGCCCTCCTACGTTTTTCTTCGGAGCCGTCGTAGCTTTACTTCGAGAAAGCTATACGCTTGTCTAGAGAAATTCTTATGTTTCTAAAAACTCTTTACGCGCAAGTCTGCTGAGTGTGTTTCGTGTTGTATATGCCATTGTTCGGCTAGGTAGAGTGAATTCAACTGTCGTTTTGTTATGATCTGCGGGAAAAATATCAAGAGTATTAATAAAAGCGAGAGTTTCCCCCTTTTAGAGATTTACTGTTCTCCGTTCCTCCTTCTCCGATACCCCATTCCTCGTTTTAGTAGCGCAGTTTTAACTTTTAATTCTTAACTTTCACCGTGAAAAACTTCCATAATAAAATTGAGGAAATTCCACCTTTTAGAGATTCCCTGTTTTAGATATTCTCCCTTTTAGAGATTCCGCTTTTAGAGATTCCCCATTTTAGAGATTCCCCCTTTTAGAGATTCCCCCTTTTAGAGATTCCCCCTTTTAGAGATTCCCCCTTTTAGAGATTCCCCCTTTTAGAGATTCCCCCTTCTAGAGATTCCCCCTTTTAGAGATTCCCCCTTTTAGAGATTCCCCATTTTAGAGATTCCCCCTTTTAGAGATTCCCCATTTTAGAGATTCCCCATTTTAGAGATTCCCCCTTTTAGAGATTCCCCCTTTTAGAGATTCCCCATTTTAGAGATTCCCCATTTTAGAGATTCCCCATTTTAGAGATTCCCCGTTCCCCGTTCCCCATTCCCCGTTCTCCTATTCCCCGTTCCCTGTTTTAGAACTAGCCATTATAAACCCCTTTTGTAGTTATACCCCCACTGCGGTTTCACGACACTTCCTGACTAGTGGTCACGCGGAGGATCACATGATCCTTATACCGCTCGAACAACTGCACACTAGTCGGGACTCCATCAGAAAGGCTCGTGAGGCATTCCTCATACACAGAGGAAAAACACTGGAGCCTGCAGGCCTTAACAGAAGAGATGAAATGTAATTTAATTTAGCAGTTTTTAATTTTCTTTTGTTTATTTTACCTTGTTATCATCTATTATTACCTTTTATGCATTTCCTTTTTTATTAATGTTACACATCACGTAGCCTTTTCATGTCATTTCCGGTGAATATAAAGATCTGTAAGCAGCATTTATCCATTCAATAAACCTGAAGAAGGTTGGTGTTGGCCAGCCGAAATATTGTAACAACGCCTTTGTCCACGTTGTCTTGACCAACCTTTGCAGTATATTTTCTAGTTCACTGGATATTACGAAAATAATCCCTTAACATAAACTTCCGTTCCATTTGCACCCGGTTTAATGGACTGAAAGATCATGGGCAAATTTCATTCGAAGGAAATTAATACGTATTTTACTTGAGTAAGATTGGGCATCTCGAGTTAAGCGACTTTGAATTAAGTGATGGTAAAAAATTTCTGAAAAATAAGGGATCAAATCAATGTGAAACTGGCTTTTGTCTGAGTCAGCAGGCAGTTCAAGTTAACCGAGTTCCAACCAGTGGGAATCTCCTGTACAAATAACAACTTAAATTGTCCATTTATTTTGGACAAATCATGGTTGCTGATTAATACAGTCGGAAGAAACCGTCTGGGTGAAAAGCATATCACTATAAGAGGAAACAACGGCTGGTTCCGGAGCAAGAAGAGAACAAATAATTATTATCTTCGCTGTAGCTCACAGTGACAAGTTGATAAAATCGAACGCAGACACTGATAACTTGAATGACATCGGAAAAGACAACAATGGATCTGTAGGTCATAATTTAAACAACAAGGACCATGCTGACCCAAAGACTATTTTATTATCTACCTTCTCAATGTTCCACTGATGCTCATATCCATTCTGGGTAACGTTGTGGTATTGGGCGCCATCAAAAGAAAAAAGAACGCCATCAATTTGCTCAACGTCCATGACTGGAGGGAGAGGGGGGGGGGGGGGTACTTGGGGCAATCATTGCTGGGTATGTGCCGCTGGCCTATCAGAACCCCTACCCCGATACCCCATTATAGTCTATTCTGAGGCCAATTACAGACCCCATCTTAGTCACTTTTGGGCAAATGTAATTTTCGCGATCCCAACTTAGTCACTTTCTGTTAAAACCCTTTAAGTAGGTCACCCTAAAATGAATTGACACGTTTGTTAAATTGAATGTTGAATAATTTACTTTTCACCTACAGTACAAACATTCTGGTACATTTGTTAACCGGAAGTATTCACAAACATACCGTCATCTTTAGTTCAAATGCAAACATTCTTCCTTAACGGGAACGTCATAATAGTTTCTTACATGAATAAAAACAAATTATTTATAACTTATAGATCAGAAGATTCAAACTCCCAATAAAAATTTTGGTAAGACCGTTTTATCGCGGTGTAAATGTCACGTTGAAAGCTAACAAGTCCCAAGGGAAAGAGATCAAACGCTTGCTAATCCAAAAGAAGGTCCAAGTTGTGTTAACTTCGACGGATGAATAGCCGGAAAATAAATGCCGTAGCACAGATGTTTTGTTGGACTTAGACTTGCCACAAGTCGACCTCATAAATTTCAGAGTGGAATATGTTAGGCCGCGAAGCGGCCGAGCGAACGACTAAGTCGCGAGAGGTCGTCCTTCGTCCGGTGGGTACTAAATAAACACGACGAAGGACTTTTCAGAAAGTCTAGGTTGGACTTTGTTCTGGACCCAGGGGTTCTGTATTATTGTGCAAGTCGTTAATGTTTAAGTTGTGATTTCATGAACGGAATTCAATGCGAGCCAACTGTTAAATATAAAAACAACAGCAGAAACATTTTTTGACCGCGAATCTTCCTACTATTAAATTCCTGCTTACCAGAATTTCCCGAAAATGTACGACCCCATTCTATTAACGCTACTAAAAAAGTAACCCCATAATAGTCAATCCAGTCGAGAAAATGTGACCCCATCCAGCGGCACATCGCCATTAGCCTCTTATAACGGAGTACCCCCCCCCCCCCCCGGGGGGCAGTCTCGCTGTTTCTGGCCTTCTTGCTTCTTGTTGGTGTTCGCGGTCAACCGATATACATTGATGATCTACGTACTGACAAAAAAAACAGTTTTATCTCTCAGCTGTCGGTAATGGTTGGGTTCTCTGTATGTACAGTCTCTCTCCTCACAATATCAGCTATACTTATGTAAGCGTTGTTAGCTACTAGTACGCGTCAGACTTGCCTTGCAGACTCTCCAAACAAGCACAGATAATAAGGTTTTGGTTATGACTTAAGCATTGTTTAAGAAACTCGAAAATTAACTTGACACCAGAGTAAAGAGCTTTCTTACCAGCTGTCTTACATAACTTTTCTCTAAAGAGCTAACACAAAATTTTACCCCTAAAACTTAGCGCGAGTAGATGTTATTCATTCACAGCGCGAAATAAGAGAAAGTTTTGACCCTGAAAAAGCCACTTTTTCCATTAACTCGGGGCATAAAACCCTGAGATCTCTTCCCTGCCTTATTCCCTGACATTGCTGTGAGAAGTCCGCAACTCTCACCATTTGATCACGCAACGTGACCACATCCACGCGAGAAATCACGACACGTGCATTGATCAGCTCGGATATATGACATCAGGAAGGCGCAATTTGTTCTCAAATAAAAAAAATTGTAACATATCATAGGTGCTCGCTTATCCCAACTCTTACGTTCTTCGTCCCCGATTATGGCTCCTGATAGTAGTGGATGTCGTAATCCATTCACATGATCGCCAAGGAAACTTGTAAGCTGAGTTTGATACTTGACACCAACTTCTGATGTTACTTTATCTTGATTTATCTTTCCTACGGGCTTATCTTGACACAAAGAGATATGCTTTTTATATCCTTTGTAGTGTTTGTAAAACGCAGCCCATAATCATGAGAGGCTTGACAGACAGGTTTTATCAAACGCTCCTAATGCTATATCAATTCTTGACATGTCTCACCTGCCACATATTGTCGTTTGTTTTGTTTTTGAAGATTTCAAAAACTAATCAATAATTTATAAAGAAAATCCAAAGAAGAGAATGTTTTTAAATGAGTGTCTTTAAATTTGATAAAGACAAGGCTAAATTCTCCAGAAAATAATTACAAACACAAGGGTCATATTACTATTCCAATTCAAGGTTTTCAATTAAAAAACCGAAATGTGTCTTTTGAATTTGTTTTCACCGCGAATCCGTTTTAATGATAGCTCACTTCTAAGATAATTTAAGTTCCCTCAAAGTTATAGTTAAGTTTTCGCTAGCAACTTCTCATTTAAAACCGCCTTTCAATATGTAAATTCTACTAAACTCTTATCTATACATTTTTGGGGTACCAGGTAGAAATACACCCTTACAGCTTACGGTTCGCGGCTTCGCACGCCACGCTTGCACGCTCATGTTGTTTTGCGTTCGCTTCCTTGCGTTCTCCTTCACGAATTTCGATTTGAACAAAAGAGACTGCTATGCTCACAGTCTACCGTTCCAGTTGAATGGTTTACATTTCGTAACTAGTCAACAGTTCACGGCATATTGTAAAACTGCATGGAGTGGAGTGGAGTGGAGTGGAGTGGAGTGGATTTGTAAAACATGGAGTGGATTTGTAAAAGGTGGATTTGTAAAAGGTGGATTTGTAAAAGGTGGATTTGTAAAAGGTGGATTTGTAAAAGGTGGATTTGTAAAAGGTGGATTTGTAAAAGGTGGATTTGTAAAAGGTGGATTTGTAAAACATGGATTTGTAAAAGGTGGATTTGTAAAAGGTCGATTTGTAAAAGGTCGATTTGTAAAAGGTGGATTTGTAAAACAATTTGAAATTAAATCGCGCGACGAGAAAAGTACGGATTTTTTTTTTTCGCGCAGATCAAATCGAAAACCGTGCGGGGGACAATAAGCGGCAAGCACGTAACACTTTTGAAAGAAAACCGGATGTTATCCCACAGTATAATTAATCAGACGTTTGTGCAAGCGGCTAACAAAATCAACTGTTATTTAATTCCATAAATCTTTGTTTTTTCTAGTTTGTGCAAAAGGTGGATTTGCAAAAAAAATTATTAAACAAAGGTAAAACAATAAACTTTATTTTATTTGCAGATCCTTCTGGCAAACAATATCAATGGTATACATTTCAAATAATTACATGCATTTACTTTTACATACATTCCAAACAATTCATTCTTTATTTTTACTATTAATTCACTTAACATTAACTGTAAGGAAAGCATACAAAGAAATAATTCCTCCATATTTTATCACAACGTATTGTAACACTTCTTGGTCAGAAACGGATGAATTCGAATCAATAAACTGAACTGCTTGAGCCGGTGCTATACGTTTGTTCCACATTTTTTTTGTTGAACGAAATATTGTAAATTTCTCAAACATCAGTTCAACAACAGCAACAACAACAACAACAACGACAAAGAAACATGGGTGCTACACGCTTTAACACTGCTGTTTGTAATGCTCCCCTGACTCGACAGGTGATCGAAGAAAAGATTCCCGCTATACTCTTCAGCTATGGACAAACAAAGACGGAAAATGCAAAATTTGCGCGATTTTCATAGAAACATCATTTTTTTAAGTTCAAGCACCAAGCAGGGCGCAACAAACGCTTTTGACAAACGTGCATAGAGAAGCACGAGGCGCTTAATTCTCAAGTGCTTATAAACTCAACAATGCACGAGAACAAGTTCTTTATTTATTTTATAAAGGCCCGGCCAAACAAGAAGTGAACGCGTTACCTCTGAAAGAGCTGAACAGATTTTCGCCGGAAAAAAACATTAACAACTGCCAATTCCAAGTCTTCAACGAGTCAGTGATTTTTTAGGGTGAAACACGACACAGAATGATAATCGAGAGTGGCAAAGGGTTAGATAAGGGATGATAAACTGTTGTGTAAAGTTTAGTTGAGCACATGCATGCATATTCTTTGTCAGGTTCAAAACTTTCAAACATCGCTTGTTTTCCACGCGAGCTTTCCATATGAGCGCATCAGATGTTTTGATTTTATCATCAAGCTGTTCACGAGAACAAGATTTTCACTTGAAGCATTGAGATCATTTAAGTTTCTTAATAACACATTGCTCCTCGCCGGTGCATTAAGCTAAATAAACTGTTCCAAAAGTTCCTCTTCCTAGTTCTTCCTTTAGGCTTATAGAATTCCACCTAAACTCTGGTAAAGATAACTGCCGTCTTCGCTTTTTAAGAGAAAGAGATGGAAGCTTGAAAGCCGCCATCTCGATCTCAAGCGCGCCGTGTAAACTTTCGCGCTAGAATTAAAATTATGCAAGATTTTATAGGTCAAAGGTCAAACATTCACTCCAACGCAGAAATGGGTTCTTTTTCATGCGGACCTCCAAGGAAGACACGAAGTTTCGTAATTGGTCAATTTCGATCCAAGCTAAAAATAACTGGGTTTAGTTTATGAGCGAATCTCAAGCAAACAGTTAATTAGTTTCAACCTTAATCGTTGGAAGACCTTGACGTTATTGTTTCTTCTGTTATTGTGCGTCCTGATTTCGCTGGTTTTCATTGTCACGCCATTCAAAAGAAATCAAAAAAGAAATCAAAACTTGTTAGCCGCTTGCACATCTTCTGGTTATTATATAACATCCGGTTTTCTTTCAAAAGTGTTACGTGCTTGCCGCTTATTGTCCCCAGCACGGTTTTCGATTTGATCTGCGCGAAAAAAAAAAATCCGTACTTCTCTCGTCGCGCGCTTTAATTTCAAATTGTTTTACAAATCCACCTTTTACAAATCCACTCCATGTTTTACAAATCCACTCCAGTCCACTCCACTCCACTCCACTCCACTCCACTCCATGTTTTACAATATGCCACAGTTCACTGGATATTACGAAAATGATCCCTTAACATAAACTTCCGTTCCATTTGCACCCGGTTTACAGAAAGTCAGTCGAAGGAAATTAATACGTATTTTGTTTGAGTAGGAGTGGGAACCTCGAGTTAAGCGACTTTGATTTAAGTGATGGCAAATTTCTGAAAAACATGGGATCAGCAGGCAGTTCAAGTTAACCGAGTTCCAACCAGCGGGAATCTTCTGTATAAATAACAACTTAAATTGTCCATTTATTTTGGATAAATCATGGTTGCTGATTAATACATCGGAAGAAACCGTCTGGGTGAAAAGCATATCACTATAAGAGGAAACAACGGCTGGTTCTTATTGTTCACTTGCCTTCCTTGTCGCCGGAGCAAGAAAAGAACAAAGAATTATTTTCTTCGCTGTAGCTCACAGTGACAAGTTGATAATATCGAACGCAGACACTGATAATGAATGGCATCGGAAAAGACAACAATGGATCTGTAGGTGATAATTTAAACAGCGAAGACCATGCTAACCCGAAGACTATTTTAACGATAATCTGCCTTCTCAATGTTCCACTGATGCTCATATCCATTCTGGGTAACGCTGTGGTATTGGGCGCCATCAAAAGAACGCCATCAATTCGCTCAACGTCCATGATTTTGCTCTGCAGTCTGGCTGTTTCTGACCTCCTTGTTGGTGTCATCGGTCAACCGATATACATTGCTGATCTACTGACAAAAAACAGTTTTATCTCTCAGCTGTCGGTAATGGTTGGGTTCTCTGTATG
>JAHPZR010055788.1:37500-45000 GCA_019787425.1 Platygyra sinensis | reverse complement strand
TATGAAATAAAGAAATAAACATCAATTTGCAAGTGTGCATTTTATTGGCTCGATAGCTGCTTTGAAGGCACGAAACAATCGTATTTCCAATCAAAACCCATCGAAAACGGCTCAAAATCAATGAAAGTACTTCATTCGAGAACAATACATTTGTACATACGGTGATAGCTGTGCCTGGTTATATTAAAAAAAATATGTTGATATCTTTGTCTATTCACCAAAGGCCTGTTCACATGGAAGTAGGGGACCTCAGGCAACCAATCTATCCATACAATCTCTCTTTTTTTCGCGTTCACATGTTAGGTGAGGTACCCCACCAAGGCGGGTTACCCGGTCAGCCTGTACGGGTAACCAGATTCGTTGGGGTGAGTTTTCTCCATGTGAAAGCTTCGAAGTGGGATAACCCGTCTAACCGGGGTAATCGAATCACTCGAGGGTGGCGAGTTATTTCGACGATTTCACCTCCAAAACGCTGATGAAATTAACAGTGCTGCGACAATTAAGGCGTGGAATCAGATAGGCAGGCTTATCAGCGGAATCAGACGAAAGTTTTGCCTCCAACAGATACATTGAAGCGAAAAGCAGCCTCATCGGAACAAACGATAAGTTCTTTGTTTTATGCGTTCTTAGCAACCAAGTGATTGCTTTTTGAACCTCACCCCGCGTCCCCAGGGTTGCATGTGAAGACAAGTATTTCTTTACCACGGGTAGGTGAGGTACCTCACCTTGCCGGGGTCCCCCACTTCCATGTGAGCAGGCTCTACTTCACGTCACTTCGAAGAGCGTGGGAAAATGAGTCCGCAATGTTCCACGTTCGGTCAGCGGTTAGAGATCGTAGTCATTCGTAACGCTCCGGAACGCTGTGTTTTCTGCGAGTAAATTCGCATCTTTTCCCCGTTTTGATAAGCAACTTCCTCTTAGGAACATCGACAGGTCTAAATAACCAAAAGTCTACCGACAAATTAATCGTGACTAATCTTCACGTATTTTGTTCCTCTCCGGTCGCAGATTCATTCATTCGGGCATTAATGGGAGGGGATCTTCGCATATCCGAAGTTTGATTAAGCACAAATATTCTTTTGTCACAAATTGTTGGTTAACGGACACGCTCGATGGCATAAAATTTACGGCTCTCCATTCGTAGATTCAAAAAGAGAGGTATAAGTAATGATGATTCTTATATTCGCAAAATCCGTGAAATCCGCTGCATTTAGAAACGTCCTCAATTGCGCAGTTGCTACCTCGGACTTTAATACGTTGAAGTGCTATAGCACCAGCTCTTATCCGAAAAATACGGAAATAATGTCAATTGGCTAACAAGTCATGTCAAAATGTAAGTTCAAGTGCTCTTAAAAAGGACGGATCCCACGGATTTTGCAGAAATATACGAAGACGAATATTGAAAATTAAAAGAGTACTTTTCGATATTCTGTCTTCGGAAGACTCCTATCTTGACATACGAAATGCCATTCAAAAAGTCAAATTTTCTTAAGCTTTTAATGTATTTTCAGAATAATAAGTATAGCTTTAATTGTATTATTTTAGTATTTTTGTAGTGTCTTTGTTTCTATACCTACTCTTTTTAGTTAACTTCCTAATTTCTGTAAACTTGTATACCTTCTTTTTTTAATCAAGACATGGCCCACCTAGATTAGCTAGCTACCTGTGGGGATGTCCAATTTGTTACAATACTTATTAAAAAATAAAGAATAAAGAGAGAGAGAAAGGAAAAAAAAAATAGAAAGCATGTACCGTGTTTCGGTCGAGTTGTGGAGGCGCGAGTGGACGTTTGGGAAGGCGAGAGATGCCGTGGGAAGACGAGCCGAAGGCGAGTGTTTCCACGGCTTTTTCGAGGACTTCCGGGCTTTCACTGGGTGTTTCTGTGGCTCGATGGAAGCACGGAGAACATGCTTTCTATTTTGTTTTTTTTTTTTTAGGAAAGACCGCAACGATAAAAAAAAAACTACTTGTTTCCTCTGAAATAAAACTGACAATAGATTTTGCGGCACAAATTTCTCGTTTTGAAGCGTTGGGTCAAAGTCGGTCAAAGTCCAGCTTGGCCCAGATTGGCAGAGAAGCTATGATTGGCTAACCGTCAACGAACGGATGTGACCGGTCTGTTGAGCAGACGTTCGTGGGGAGGAACTCGTGACAAGCCAAAGAACGTCTGCGTAGGAGGCTACTCGACTGTTGACCTTTAAAAACATTTCATCACGGCTTGAATCATTCGAAAATTCATACAGCTCGTCAATTTTGTGACTTTCATGACCAGTGTCTTCTTTTTCATTTTCGGCAATCGGGTATGGTTAAACCTGTATGAGAGGGCACTTTCGGTAAATAAGTTATTTTCTTAAAAGAGACTTCTATAATTACTGGTAGCTTCTGTTTATAAAAGCATTCGTGCGAGAATTTATTCAATGTAGAGCATTTCTGCGATAAGATATTGAGTACTTAGGTCAGAATTCAAATAATAACTAACTTGACACGGTGCAACCGACCATGAAACGGCCTTAGGGCCTGTTTACATGGAGGTGGGGGACCCCAGGTAGGTGAGATAACCCGCCTAGCCGTGGTCGAAAATTGCCGGTGTTTACATGCAAACTTACAACCCCGGGGTCCCGGGGTGACGTTACTAGACGTTGTTGCAAATGTAACATGAACTCGACCCCGGCTAGGCGGGTTACCCCATCTTGAGTCGTTTACATGGCAAAATGCGACCCCGGCTGACAGGGTTACCCTACCTGGGTTACCAACTCGCTTAGGCAGGCTACCCCGCCTGATGTTCAAAACCCGGGGACAACTCCTATATGCAATAGCTAGTAATCGAACCTATTCTAATTGGTATCTTGTAGGGGTATAATGAAGCTCAGGCAACGTCCACATAAGTCTTCCCTAGGAGTTAAATTCAAATTTTCCGAAGAGCGTTCCTTGCGGCTTTTTCATAGGGAAGCTCCCACCAAGTTTCCAAATGCCTAACGGGAATTGATGGAGTGATGGAGTGAATCAGACCCACCACAACAACTTGGAAAATAATAAATATTCACCAAGTTAAAAATGGAATTTTCAGATCGTTCTGTAGAAAATCATGTTAGTCTCGAAACCTTACTTATTTGCATTCTGGAATGGCAATGAAGTCCACAACTGAAACTGTTACTACAGAAAATCAAGTCAACTGCGAACCGCAAAATCTATTGTCAGTTTTATTTCAGAGGAAACAAGTAGTTTTTTTTTTATCGTTGCGGTCTTTCCTAAAAAAAAAAAAACAAAATAGAAAGCATGTTCTCCGTGCTTCCATCGAGCCACAGAAACACCCAGTGAAAGCCCGGAAGTCCTCGAAAAAGCCGTGGAAACACTCGCCTTCGGCTCGTCTTCCCACGGCATCTCTCGCCTTCCCAAACGTCCACTCGCGCCTCCACAACTCGACCGAAACACGGTACATGCTTTCTATTTTTTTTTTCCTTTCTCTCTCTCTTTATTCTTTATTTTTTAATAAGTATTGTAACAAATTGGACATCCCCACAGGTAGCTAGCTAATCTAGGTGGGCCATGTCTTGATTAAAAAAAGAAGGTATACAAGTTTACAGAAATTAGGAAGTTAACTAAAAAGAGTAGGTATAGAAACAAAGACACTACAAAAATACTAAAATAATACAATTAAAGCTATACTTATTATTCTGAAAATACATTAAAAGCTTAAGAAAATTTGACTTTTTGAATGGCATTTCGTATGTCAAGATAGGAGTCTTCCGAAGACAGAATATCGAAAAGTACTCTTTTAATTTTCAATATTCGTCTTCGTATATTTCTGCAAAATCCGTGGGATCCGTCCTTTTTAAGAGCACTTGAACTTACATTTTGACATGACTTGTTAGCCAATTGACATTATTTCCGTATTTTTCGGATAAGAGCTGGTGCTATAGCACTTCAACGTATTAAAGTCCGAGGTAGCAACTGCGCAATTGAGGACGTTTCTAAATGCAGCGGATTTCACGGATTTTGCGAATATAAGAATCATCATTACTTATACCTCTCTTTTTGAATCTACGAATGGAGAGCCGTAAATTTTATGCCATCGAGCGTGTCCGTTAACCAACAATTTGTGACAAAAGAATATTTGTGCTTAATCAAACTTCGGATATGCGAAGATCCCCTCCCATTAATGCCCGAATGAATGAATCTGCGACCGGAGAGGAACAAAATACGTGAAGATTAGTCACGATTAATTTGTCGGTAGACTTTTGGTTATTTAGACCTGTCGATGTTCCTAAGAGGAAGTTGCTTATCAAAACGGGGAAAAGATGCGAATTTACTCGCAGAAAACACAGCGTTCCGGAGCGTTACGAATGACTACGATCTCTAACCGCTGACCGAACGTGGAACATTGCGGACTCATTTTCCCACGCTCTTCGAAGTGACGTGAAGTAGAGCCTGCTCACATGGAAGTGGGGGACCCCGGCAAGGTGAGGTACCTCACCTACCCGTGGTAAAGAAATACTTGTCTTCACATGCAACCCTGGGGACGCGGGGTGAGGTTCAAAAAGCAATCACTTGGTTGCTAAGAACGCATAAAACAAAGAACTTATCGTTTGTTCCGATGAGGCTGCTTTTCGCTTCAATGTATCTGTTGGAGGCAAAACTTTCGTCTGATTCCGCTGATAAGCCTGCCTATCTGATTCCACGCCTTAATTGTCGCAGCACTGTTAATTTCATCAGCGTTTTGGAGGTGAAATCGTCGAAATAACTCGCCACCCTCGAGTGATTCGATTACCCCGGTTAGACGGGTTATCCCACTTCGAAGCTTTCACATGGAGAAAACTCACCCCAACGAATCTGGTTACCCGTACAGGCTGACCGGGTAACCCGCCTTGGTGGGGTACCTCACCTAACATGTGAACGCGAAAAAAAGAGAGATTGTATGGATAGATTGGTTGCCTGAGGTCCCCTACTTCCATGTGAACAGGCCTTTGGTGAATAGACAAAGATATCAACATATTTTTTTTAATATAACCAGGCACAGCTATCACCGTATGTACAAATGTATTGTTCTCGAATGAAGTACTTTCATTGATTTTGAGCCGTTTTCGATGGGTTTTGATTGGAAATACGATTGTTTCGTGCCTTCAAAGCAGCTATCGAGCCAATAAAATGCACACTTGCAAATTGATGTTTATTTCTTTATTTCATACAACCCGTCGCTCAATGTAATGTTTGTTATATCACAAATATTTGATTCAGCTACAAACAGAATCGATTGTAAAACGCTCTGCTGGCAAAAACAATCCGAACCCGGTCGATGTAAAGGAAGTTTAGATAATTTCTTTATACGGAAGTTCTGGATTCTTTCAATATTTTAATATTGAAAATACCGCTGGATCAGGAATGTTTGCTTTGCATAAATAAAGACTCGAAGAGAAAGCTCCGTGTCGTCTGTTCACCAACATTTAATCCTACCACTACCACTACCACTACCACTACTGCTACTGCTACTGCTACTGCTACTGCTACTGCTACTGCTACTGCTACTGCCACTGCTACTGCTACTGCTACTGCTACTAGTACTACTACTACTACTACTACTACTACTACTGCTACTACTACTGCTAGTACTACTACTACTACTACTACTACTACTACTACTACTACTACTACTACTACTACTACTACTACTACTACTACTACTGCTACTGCTACTGCTTCTACCACTACCACTGCCACTGCCACCTCCACTGCCACTGCCACTGCCACTGCCACTGCCACTGCCACTGCCACTGCCACTGCCACTGCCACTGCCACTGCCACTGCCACTGCCACTGCCACTGCCACTGCCACTGCCACTGCCACTGCCACTGCCACTGCCACTGCCACTGCCACTGCCACTGCCACTGCCACTGCCACTGCCACTGCCACTGCCACTGCCACTGCCACTGCCACTGCCACTGCCACTGCCACTGCCACTGCCACTGCCACTGCCACTGCCACTGCCACTGCCACTGCCACTGCCACTGCCACTGCTACTGCTACTGCTGTTGCTGCTACTACTAATAATAATGATAATAATAATGATAATAATAATAATAGTAATAGTAATAGTAATAGTAATAGTAATAGTAATAGTAATAGTAATAGTAATAGTAATAGTAATAGTAATAGTAATAGTAATAGTAATAGTAATAGTAATAGTAATAGTAATAGTAATAGTAATAGTAATAGTAATAGTAATAGTAATAGTAATAGTAATAGTAATAGTAATAGTAATAGTAATAGTAATAGTAATAGTAATAGTAATAGTAATAGTAATAGTAATAGTAATAGTAATAGTAATAGTAATAGTAATAGTAATAGTAATAGTAATAGTAATAGTAATAGTAATAGTAATAGTAATAGTAATAGTAATAGTAATAGTAATAGTAATAGTAATAGTAATAGTAATAGTAATAGTAATAGTAATAGTAATAGTAATAGTAATAGTAATAGTAATAGTAATAGTAATAGTAATAGTAATAGTAATAGTAATAGTAATAGTAATAGTAATAGTAATAGTAATAGTAATAGTAATAGTAATAGTAATAATAATGATAATAATAATAATAACATAAGTACTTTTCTCTTCAACTGTAACTTTATATATACATCTATATTTAAATAAAAGCTATTTTTGAGACAGTCTTAACTTCCAGTTTTACATAGCAGTCTGAAGACAAATTCCGCCAAATCCTTGAATTTCGTCCTTCTTGGTGTTCTTGGATTTTTTAGAGAGAGTTTGAACTTCCAGTTTCAAATGACAGTCGGCAGTATTCTATTTACGACGGTTTTTAAGGATTTAGCGGAGATATATGTTAACTATGTATCAGCTTCTCTTTATTACTCTAAGTATTCCTTATGTATATTTTAATGTATTTAAAAGACACTTCGGGAACGGGGACATTCATATTTGGGAGAGGCTCTTCTTCTTCTTCTTTTTCTTTTCTTCTTCTTCTTCTTCTTCTTCTTCTTCTTCTTCTTCTTCTTCTTCTTCTTCTTCTTCTTCTTCTTCTTCTTCTTCTTCTTCTTCTTCTTCTTCTCCCTCTTTGTCTTCTCCCTCTTTGTCTTCTCTTAGGTCTCTTTCGTTTGCTTGCAGATCATCTGTCTTACTGTATCGACCATAGCTTTTCGAAGCTTGGGAAGACGCCAAAAATACAAAAATGGATTCACTGTTGAATTGGTGAATATAACGGTGGTAGCAAAGTTCCATTCCGGTTGCCATGTAAGGTGTAAGAGTCCATTTAGAGTCAACAGAATGTATGCTGGACTATAGCATATAACTAAAGTAATGTAGAATACAAATGTGTTTATTGCACTTTTCCTTAATTCTACCACATGAGTACCGTCTCGTCCATTGTTGTTGGTTTGAACTGAAATCTGCTGAGCCCGCATCTCTGACTGATGGCGGCGGACAATTTGATAAATTCTTATGTAACAACATGTGGAAACTATCAGGCAGATGAAGATCACTGGCGCTAC
>JAHPZR010055788.1:27500-32500 GCA_019787425.1 Platygyra sinensis | reverse complement strand
CTCTCCGGTCGCAGATTCATTCATTCGGGCATTAATGGGAGGGGATCTTCGCATATCCGAAGTTTGATTAAGCACAAATATTCTTTTGTCACAAATTGTTGGTTAACGGACACGCTCGATGGCATAAAATTTACGGCTCTCCATTCGTAGATTCAAAAAGAGAGGTATAAGTAATGATGATTCTTATATTCGCAAAATCCGTGAAATCCGCTGCATTTAGAAACGTCCTCAATTGCGCAGTTGCTACCTCGGACTTTAATACGTTGAAGTGCTATAGCACCAGCTCTTATCCGAAAAATACGGAAATAATGTCAATTGGCTAACAAGTCATGTCAAAATGTAAGTTCAAGTGCTCTTAAAAAGGACGGATCCCACGGATTTTGCAGAAATATACGAAGACGAATATTGAAAATTAAAAGAGTACTTTTCGATATTCTGTCTTCGGAAGACTCCTATCTTGACATACGAAATGCCATTCAAAAAGTCAAATTTTCTTAAGCTTTTAATGTATTTTCAGAATAATAAGTATAGCTTTAATTGTATTATTTTAGTATTTTTGTAGTGTCTTTGTTTCTATACCTACTCTTTTTAGTTAACTTCCTAATTTCTGTAAACTTGTATACCTTCTTTTTTTAATCAAGACATGGCCCACCTAGATTAGCTAGCTACCTGTGGGGATGTCCAATTTGTTACAATACTTATTAAAAAATAAAGAATAAAGAGAGAGAGAAAGGAAAAAAAAAATAGAAAGCATGTACCGTGTTTCGGTCGAGTTGTGGAGGCGCGAGTGGACGTTTGGGAAGGCGAGAGATGCCGTGGGAAGACGAGCCGAAGGCGAGTGTTTCCACGGCTTTTTCGAGGACTTCCGGGCTTTCACTGGGTGTTTCTGTGGCTCGATGGAAGCACGGAGAACATGCTTTCTATTTTGTTTTTTTTTTTTTAGGAAAGACCGCAACGATAAAAAAAAAACTACTTGTTTCCTCTGAAATAAAACTGACAATAGATTTTGCGGTTCGCAGTTGACTTGATTTTCTGTAGTAACAGTTTCAGTTGTGGACTTCATTGCCATTCCAGAATGCAAATAAGTAAGGTTTCGAGACTAACATGATTTTCTACAGAACGATCTGAAAATTCCATTTTTAACTTGGTGAATATTTATTATTTTCCAAGTTGTTGTGGTGGGTCTGATTCACTCCATCACTCCATCAATTCCCGTTAGGCATTTGGAAACTTGGTGGGAGCTTCCCTATGAAAAAGCCGCAAGGAACGCTCTTCGGAAAATTTGAATTTAACTCCTAGGGAAGACTTATGTGGACGTTGCCTGAGCTTCATTATACCCCTACAAGATACCAATTAGAATAGGTTCGATTACTAGCTATTGCATATAGGAGTTGTCCCCGGGTTTTGAACATCAGGCGGGGTAGCCTGCCTAAGCGAGTTGGTAACCCAGGTAGGGTAACCCTGTCAGCCGGGGTCGCATTTTGCCATGTAAACGACTCAAGATGGGGTAACCCGCCTAGCCGGGGTCGAGTTCATGTTACATTTGCAACAACGTCTAGTAACGTCACCCCGGGACCCCGGGGTTGTAAGTTTGCATGTAAACACCGGCAATTTTCGACCACGGCTAGGCGGGTTATCTCACCTACCTGGGGTCCCCCACCTCCATGTAAACAGGCCCTAAGGCCGTTTCATGGTCGGTTGCACCGTGTCAAGTTAGTTATTATTTGAATTCTGACCTAAGTACTCAATATCTTATCGCAGAAATGCTCTACATTGAATAAATTCTCGCACGAATGCTTTTATAAACAGAAGCTACCAGTAATTATAGAAGTCTCTTTTAAGAAAATAACTTATTTACCGAAAGTGCCCTCTCATACAGGTTTAAGGTGGCCGAACACAGTTTTGGCGCGCGCTCTTGCTAACGCTATTTCTTTGTTGCTAAAAGAACCCAGTTAAATGCAGCGCATGCGTAGTAAGTCGAAAAAAAGTGCGATTGAGTGAAAAATTGACTTCTCGGAGGCGCTTATTTCTCGAGAACCACTCATTAGAATTTCACGAAATTTGGCACGAAAATACTTTAGGAAATAAGTAACTGGAGGATTGAAAAAAAATTGAACTTTAACAAAGGAAATTCAAGATATGCCAGTAAACCTTCAAAGAGGGATAATTAAAGATCTGTTTGTTAAATTATTATTAAAATAGCGCTAACTTGCGAGTATCGCTACAAGCTTGTTGCATGCAAATTATAAAGAAAATCTAATGACTAGATTTTCTGCAAATAAACAAAACCGATTTTAAATACCTGTTTATATTTGATCATGTTGCCATGGCAACGGTACATACGTCAGCTTAATTATCAAAAAGTTGAAGTTTGTGTTGTTAACTTGCTTGCTGCCATTTTTTGGTGACCAAAGGAGCAAGGGTTTTAGAGAAAATGTAAATGAAACAGAGGTATCAAAAACTGTGTTCAGCCACCTTAACCATACCCGATTGCCGAAATGAAAAAGAAGACACTGGTCATGAAAGTCACAAAATTGACGAGCTGTATGAATTTCGAATGATTCAAGCCGTGATGAAATGTTTTTAAAGGTCAACAGTCGGGAGAATTGAGGAGAATTCGAACGATGTGTCCCGCTGTTTATTTATACGACAGGTAGCTGCCATGGGAAAGTGAAGTGCTGCGAGCGAATGAAGTTAATGTGAAAGATGTTTTTATGTCATTTAGGAAGTATTGTAGAGGGATAGTCAACATGAACCACATTAGACTAGAGTATTTTTCCAAAGGCTAATGAGCTCAATCTTCTGTTTAAAAAAAACGTACTTCGACACAATAAACTGTTCACTCATGCGAAAACCTTTCAATCGAGAATTCACGGTTGGCCGCGACCGCATCAGGTCACGATTGATTTATGACAATGCGATATTTTGTATCTGTTTTCAATTGATGTTCACTGAAATGCTCCTCTGCTAAACTGACGAAACTTTTTGTTAGATGTTTAAAATAATTCTCCTTGAAAATCGTTTTACGTTATTAAATTCACCTTTCAATCGACTTTTTAATGCTGTTTGTGACATTCTGAAAGCTCATCCACAGTCACGCTGTTACTCCACGCTGATTGGGTAATGCTAAAAAATGGATCTAATCAGGGTGGAGCAAACAGCGTGACTGTTGCTCCACGAAATCTCTGCCGCGGATGTGGTCGCTTCGAAAGCTGCAGTTCTCGAAAATTATTTGGCGGTTAGCACTTGGATTTTAAATGGATCTTCGATTGAATGCCACGAGAAGAAGCATCAACCATTCATTTTATTTTGTGTTCGATTTGGAAGCCAGGCGATTCAAATTTCTGGGTGAAAATTTTCCAAGTTGAGTGGCTCATAGCCACTTTGATTAGATATGCTCTTGTATCGAAAAGGTTTAAGGTGGCCGAACACAGTTTTCAAGTGCCTATGCCTCATTCACCATAACTTTTAAACTATTTATGTTTTGGCGCCCATTTTTTGTAAGAGTCAAGATTAACCACAGAACTATTTATTCTCACATTTTGACTAGGGTGTGTGCTGTTGCCATGGCAACGGGGCTGGTTAAAAACAAGGCTTAAATAATTGTTTTTCTTTATTTAAAAAATATCCAGTCGTTAGATTGTTTCCATATTTTGCACATTTAGAATTGACATTAAATCCCTTCTGTTAACATGGTTCTAATTAAATTTTGACATAGGCGATTTCAGTAATTCGCCGTTAATCGTTTTCTGTATTATTAAAAATTCCCTATGTCAAATTTCAGATTTTTTTGATAGATCATTCACGTGGTCTCTGATCTATTTTTCTGCCAAATTACTTGAAATTCTAACGACTGGATCGATAGAAATCGACATGTTTCTGCTAAAGCAATCGGTCTCAGTTTTTCGAGCGACTGCGCATGCGTTGCATTTAACTGGGTTCTTTCGGTAACAAACAAAAGCTGAAAATTGCTGGGCTCTTTGTATTGTTAGCTTTTCTAACATATCTTTGTAATAAAAATACTAAAGCCATCAATACACTGCGTTCAGTTATAGAGAAAAATAACTCAGATAGTGCGGGTGTTGAGTAAATAAAATGATCGCTCTACTGGCGGCATGTTTGTTCTTTGAAATCCTTGTGCACGTCCTAAATATTGCATCATCGAAAGCACGCGCGAAAACTGTGTTCGGCCACCTTAATTTAACCGGATTTGTTTGTTCCCTTTAGTGTTAATCATTTGTTTTCGTTGTGTGGTATACCATTGTTTATCATTTCCGAGGCTCGTACAGGGGTATTCTCCTGATGCGTGATTAGCTAATTTTATTCTCCGTGAAATGTGAATTTAGGAAGTTACTACTCGAGATTCGTCACCTGAAGGGTTTGCGTGTCCCACTAAGAACCTGAATTATTAATCGATACTCGTGATTTTACCACTCAATAGCGCTTTTCACGGTTAACCCTGCTCATTTGCATTACAATGAAATCTAGCATGTATGTGAGGCAATTTCGGGCTATTTTGCAGTTTTAGCCCGAAATTGCCTCGCATCTACGTTGAATTACATTGTAATGCAAATGAGAAACACTAACCGCGAAAAGGGCTATTCTACGTGATTTTGAGACGCAAGTTCTCCTAATGGTTAGAGTGGTCTATCTTGAGTGACTTAGAAATGCGATTTGCAAAATGGAGCCTTGACTTCGCCATTCGCGATTTTGCTTCCCTCAAACGCAGTTTCCAATGTAAGAACAGGTCCAGGTCATAAAAAAGAGTACCTTACTTTCTTCGGGAAAACGAATTATTTTTTATCCGTGAACCGTGACCCTCTATATTTTTTAGGTCCGTCGTGAACCGTGCTAGAGACCGCCCTGTACGACCCTCGATGCAGTTCGATGTTGAGCTTGGGATTAAACAATCACACACTAATTCAGAGCTTCTGAACTCAAATGAGCAGAATTTGAGCAATATCTTTAGTTATTTTTTATTATTATTATTATTATTATTA
>JAHPZR010055788.1:0-10000 GCA_019787425.1 Platygyra sinensis | reverse complement strand
GAACGAGAGTAAGGTTGTGACGTCAGTCTACTTGACTGAGTTGTCCATTTCGCGCTTTCTTCAGTCAATTCTCATACATTTTACACGACCACGTCTGTTGTGTTTTCGAGTGAAAAATGTCTGACGATTCGGAAGTAAGCGAGTGTTTCGATTCTTCGGAAAGTGAGATGGAAAGTGAAGATTCTGGAGAAGATTGGGGAGTTATTGACTCAGAAATAATTCCCTATCAAGACGAGCCACTCGCAGTGCTTTCAGAAACTGGTGATGGCGACTCCGAGGAAGAAAGAGACGTTGATGGACTCACTCCGGCCGTTTTGGAAAGCAGATACGAAGGAAGTGTAAGCGTGGAGTCTTGGTAAGTAGCAAATTTACTAGACGTTGCTTCCATTCTTACAAGGATTGTGTATGACACGAAGTTTATTTCAGGTGCCAATGTGAAAAGTGTAATGTCCAGACATTAGTTGGTTCGCTGGAATTTCGCTGCTGCAGGGAAGTTACAAGTACGTCCGCAAAGATGATGTTTGATGGATCAATTGAAAAGATATCTTGTATAACCCAACACGTGGACTATGACGCGATAACAAACCGAGCAGTTTTGCTTCAAGTGGCTCCACTGTTAAGAAATAAGGACGGAGGAACTTACCGCCGCCGAGGTGGAGTGTCGGAAAATGAGTGAGTACAAAATCTGTCAGAATGTTACCCTGGTCCCAGAAGCTTTCTTTGATTATCTTTTTTTATTTGGAAATTTGCGACGCGAAGCGCAGATCGTCTCTCAGCGCTTCGTGCGAACAAAAAAAATAAATAAATAAATAAAAGAAGCGGTTCGCGTCGCAAAATTTGCCAAATAAGAATAAAAGAAAGCCTCTGGGACCAGGGTATCAGAATGTATGTAAGCGTGAAAATAAAATAAGAAATTGCTGCTGCATGATCAACACAGGTATAGTCATAATAGTCTTTATTAAAGACTGAGTATTTTTTCGACAGTCATTTCGACAGCTTTCTCGGCGGTTCGCATTTACTGTTCAAAACAATAACAAATAGCACTCATTCACTCACATGATAGCCTTAGTTTCCAATTTATTAGCAAAAATTAATCGCAGTGCCGCCTCAAATTATTGTCGCTGAGGGCTGGTTCACACTAACGACGGAATCGGAAGCGGAGTCGGTATCGGAAGCGCAATGAGCGTTACGATCCAGTGTAAATCAAAAATCGGAATCGCAAGCGGAGTCGCAAGCTTGACGGAATCGGAGTCGGAAGGATCAGAAGAGTTTCTTCTTCTTCCGATTCCGCTTCCGCTTCCGTCGCTTCCGATCCAGTGAGAATAAGGTGAACGGAATCGGAATCGGAAGCGGAATTATCAGCCAATCAAAAAATTCATTACAAGTCCCTTTCAAACTTAGAGCAAGAAAAAAATGACGGCCAAAGGCTGTAAGACAGTTCCCCGTTCTTTATGACAAGTCCTGCAGGGACTTCAAAGATAACAGCAAAAAATAAGGCTAGCATGGGAGGATGTTGCTAAACGAATAAAACTTCAGACCGGTATGTATTGCAGTAGTAAATACAGTTTCATTTGTTTTCGTTAGTCAGGATCATGCTGTTGTATGGCTGCAGTTTTCTCGGGTTTTTCCGTTTGGGTATTAATTACCGTAGTATTGTGTCTGCTGTGAGGTTACCTGAGGAAAAAAAAAGCATAGCTAAGTCTGGCGAAATGCAGGATGGGAGTTACGCTGAAAGCGAGGCTTACGATTCCGCTTCCGTCGTGCCGATTCACACTAGATCAGAACTTTCTTCCGATTCCGACTCCGCTTATGACTCCGCTTCCGTCGCTTCCGTCGCTGTGTATACCAGCCTTGACTAAGTTAACAAACATAAGGAATTAATGGTTGAAGGTAAGGGGGAAGGACAAGGGGTGGACGTCCATTGTTCTTGGCTATGCAGAAAAGTCCCTGAGACCCTTCAGAATTAATATCAAAACATATTCACAGATTTTTTTGCACCCTTCAGGTTTATAAGAGCTGTTGCATACAGATGGACCACACGATGGCTTTGTGGCTACATGGGATGGGATGACACCAGGCCACTCCCAGCTTGCGTCTATCACAGTATCAGAACTAAATACCAGTCACACCAGTCAAGAGGATTTGCAACTTCTCAAGACAGAGATCACTGACAGAGACACCTTGTTTGAACCAAACTACATTTATTTTAAAAACCCCAGAAAATTGCTTTGTACTATACAAAGCCATTCATAAACAGCCATTCAGTATTTTCTCTCATAAACTTCATAACTGTACATTGGGTTTACTTGGCACCAGATAAGATTTTAAATTTGTATTAAATTTTGAAAAAAAAAACACGATCCACATGGTAATTCTTGTTTAATAATTACTCACAAACAGAAAAGATCACAACATTTACTAGGGCTTTTATGAAAGGTTAACGACACTATTTTTTGCATTTGCCTTTATGACCACGCAACGGTTTTTTGCATACTGAACAAGTATAAGGCCTTCGTGAAGTGTTGCGACTACTGGTCTGGTTGCTTTCCCTGTTGGACTGAAGGGTAGACTGCTCAGCTTCTGTAAAGTAAACAAATAAAAATTACCAAAACACGATGAGCTCTGGTAAAAAGAGTTTTGGCTAAAGCTTTTAAAAAATAAATATACAATGTTAAGACATCATGATGAGCTTTTTGAAGCAAAAGGCCACACCAAACTTAGTGAAGCTGGGTTATGTATTGGCATAACAAGTGAACTAGCAGTATGTATAGTCAATTGCTCTGCAAAGTATGACATTTTGGATTTGCACTGAAACATATTATTTAGGATGACCTGATCGCTCTTTACCTGTGTGAGAACCAAAATAACTACATCAGTTCCCAATGGCAACCACAACAAGACTAAACAAAAGACTACTGAATAGACGAATAGAATCCATAAAATTCTTAGCAAACACAGAAACAAACCAGGTGGAAAAAGTGATGTCTTCTTTATCTTCCTTCGTGTTTGGTAAACTTCAAAAGCTTCTGCTTTACTTTTCCTAGTTGGGAATTGTTGATTAAGCGGCTTGGGCACTTTTCCAGAATATCTTTCCAAAACTTCCTCCATTTCTGAATTAGGCAAAGTAAACAGGAGTGCCTTCATTGCGTCAACGTAACCTAAGAAATAAAAAAAAAAATTGTAGGAGCATTTTCCAAGGAACTTTCTTTCTTAGTATGTTTCTCAAAATTGTCACAAGTTTTGTTAAACAGGGAACAGGTGAATTACTTATGACACTCAATTGAGATTCACTCTAATACATCAGCGAAGAAAAAACAATGTTAACTGCCACTATTTATGTTTCCTCAATATTACTTTCTGGTAGGTCTACAGCTTTTGAATTAGCAGTCTTATTTAACCCATTGACGCCTGTGCCGCCCATAACCGCCCGTGACGAAACTTGGCCTTTCTTCCCCTTCTGACGTCATCATTTTGGACCAAAATGGGCATCATCTATGCTCAACTTTTGCAGGAGGAAAAGATCTTTCCAATGATGCCTAGATCAGAGTGATGGCTTAATGGCGCCTGAGATATGCACAAAAATGCTCAAAAAGATGAGTGAAAAACTCAGAGCAAAATTTACTGCCACTACACCTAACTGCTCCACGGTAGAAATTGGCCGCTTCGATGACTCTTTCTTAGAAGTTTTTTAACTGCAAGCAAGCCCAGTAAAAGGTCAATCCCTGAAGCGAAAAGAAAAGAAAAGGAGAAAAAGGAAAGGGAAAAAAAAACATCAAAAATCGAAAAGCCTAAAGACGTAGGCCACCATCTCAAAATTTTGATTTCTGCGCATGCACGGGCCCAAAGTTCGTAAAACGCGATTTTAGTGGCAAGAAGGACTAGCTGTCGTGCTACAAATGCATTTTCGACCAGATTAAAGCTAATTTGGCCGAGATCCAGCCTCAAAACCAGCAAAATGTCCAAAAAATGCATTTTTGGCGAAAAGTTCCAGGAGTCAATGGGTTAAGGTATAGTGCAATGTCTTGGACACAGAAAGGGAAACCTAAATGGAAAGAGCGCCATCTCAGATGACTTGTTTTGTCTGTTGTTTGTCATGGCTTTATAGGAAAATCATCCAAGTAGGTACCATTTCCAGTTCCCTTGAATGTTACTCACTGTTTGGTGTTTATTAACACCAAACAATTCATATGCTCCAAACAATTGAATGAATGGTTATCTATTAACACCAAGTGCCCACTAAAATAGGCAAATCTTTTATAAAGGTTCAGTTTTCAAATTGAGATTTTGTTGGTGCATACAATCTCCATCCAAGCATACATAATACTAATAATAATAACTACCAAAAACTAATAATTTATAATGTACTCATTCACTTATGCTTTTTGTGTTAACTCACTATAAGTTGGAGGGCATGCAACTTCTCTGACAACCTCTTCTCCCAATTTAAATTTTGGGTATGTTACACGGATGTACTCCTTTCCGTCCTTAGATAACTGTGTCTCCCTTTTGATGTTTTCATTGAAATGTAAGATTGCCAGTATATGCCTACAGAAAAAAAGCATCCATATGCTCCAAACAACTGAATGAATTACAACCATAACTACATTTAAATGTAGAATAACATCCATGGGAATTTATTTCCTATAGTAAGAAAAAGTTATAACATGTGACCTTTCTGTAATAAAGCCCCCTCAAATACATCAAGAAATGCTACATTTACACAAAGATATGAACCTGCAAAGAGTTCCCAGCCAAGAGTAACAAATCATCTTTGGGTGCCAGTAGTTGAGAGTGGCATGAAAGCCTTCCAAACAGCTTGTCTGTGCGTCAGGCGACAACTTCTTCATGTCATTCAATAAGATCTTCTTAGTTAACAAGGACTTCAATTTGTCATAGGCTGTAGTTCCTGCCAGAGAAAGTTGATGAATATGACATGAGTATAACCACAAACATAACACTTGTTTATGCATGTAGATCCCCACTACCCAAACCCAAAAGATGTCATGTAAATAAATTGTAATGAATTTTACATGTTCATGTATCAGTGAGCTTAATTTGTCCAAGGTGAAAACAGTCAATTTTTATACTGTAGTTCCTGACATGAGCTTCTTCATTGGTGAAGAACAGTTTCTGGCCTTAATACTGGTCATTTTGACATTCTGAATGCAGCTGTCATGATTCCCAACAGCCAGGTTATATTGTGATCCATACCACATAACCATTTGTTGGGAAATAGTGTCTATATACTCAGTTGCTAGAAAAAATATTGGACTTTATTCTAACACAAGGAAATATTTCCTTACCAACTTTTATCCACTTTCTTGGTTCAAGATCACCATGGTGACACTTTGGGTACAGTGGATCAGGATGATTCTCATGTTTGTTGCAAACATGACGCAAGAAAGAATTCCACTTTGCAGTAATCAGTGGTTCAAAACCAGCTGTGGTTGACGTTGCGCACCAGTAAATATGTCTCCGAATGCCTTTCATCCAGTCCTTAACAATCCCACACCCTTTCTCCTTACTCAAAATCAGGAGTTTCTTGGTCACGGATCTGGCTATGTGCCAAATGTCAAAGTAATGCTTAGTAGTTGCACAGTTCTCGCGAATCCACTTCGCAATTCCTCGATGACGATCGGATACAAATACACCAACTGACAAGCCAAGTGTTTTCAGATAGGCAAAGCACCTTTTTGCCCCCTCCAACTCTGTCTGCTGGCTACCTCCTGTTTCATTAGCCTAGAAATGGAAAACAGAAAAATATTAGTCTGTTATCAGCTACACACCTGCTAAAATTAACTAAATTCTTTACCATTTCAGAATTGAACTCTCAGTTGTACTGTGCAATAAATTAATAACAAAGTAAAATTTTATCTGTTGAAGAATCTTTATGTTAAGTGCCATATACTTGTTTGCACTATAGTGTATTATCAGCCATGCCTCAATCTGCAAGAATGTGCAGCCTTAAGTAAATAAAGCACATTCTGCACATTTCTGGGGACAAGCCAACTTATTTTAATTCTCAAAAACATCTTGACTGAGTAATCAGTAACAGAGACAACCTCACTGAGAAGTCATTTGTACAACTCAGCACTAAAGGAGACATAGAGGATATTACATAACCGCAGGTAGATATGAATATTACCTTTGAGCGTTCAACTCGATATTTCATGAGTGAGTGCAGCGAACGAGTGAGATGTCGAGTTGAACACTCAAAGATAAAATTCATATCCACAAGCAGGCATTAATATTCTGTTTATTACATAAACATACTAATGACGACATTTTTTATGACTTTCGGAAGATTTCCGACCACTTTCAGAAGATTTCCGAAGATTTTCCAAAATTGTTCCTAAGGTAAGGCGAACGTTTCTGAACATTTTTCGGACATTTTCCGAAGATTTCTGAGGAGGCACCGATGATGTTTCGATCATACAGCAAAATATCTAAGTACTTTTAACGGATTATGTAACCATAGCAATGGTGATTATTCTAGTAACTATGGCAATACCAACATCCTCACATGTGAAAAATAAAAATAGTATCTTCATTACGTGCGATGAAGATATGATTTTTTAGCAACAGGAGAAATCCTGGTATTTCACAGGTGCTTAGGTAATAAAAATTAATGGTTTTAGTTGTTGAATTGTCATTTACCTGAACTAATTCAAAATGAACAATTTTCATAATAGTTGTGCAGAGCATTGTGTACACCCCATATTTCGCATTATGTCCCATAGAATCGAATCTGCCATCTCCAGTCCATGTCACATCTTTCAGTTCCTTTACCTTGCTAATAAGATTTGCTCTGTAACTTTCCCAGTGGTGGAGAACAACAGGAAATAACAATGACTTCTGGTGCCTGAAATAGGTACGGGCCGAATACACATGAAGTCTCATGTGGCGGAACACAAGCAGGACCTTGTTAATTGAAGCTCCAGCCATCAAGATAGCAAAGCTCAATAACAAATTGCCAAGGGGAGACTTCCCACGTGGAGGAGGTGGCTGGGATTTCCATATGTAACTCTCGTTACATCTTGAACAATTTTGTGTCACAGTGACCATAGTGCCATTCTGCTGCATTGTTGCTGAAGGCCCATTCTCTTTACATTTGAAACAAAACAGAGTGAACAGTTGTAGCAGCATTCTATAAAATACAATGAACTTGGGTTCCTCAAAAGCTGGGGTGTCTGGATCAACTCTGGAAGATAAGAGCAAAATGTTCATTAATAACTTGCAAAAATTGGTGGCATACATGTCATAATAAATTATTAATGGCAATAATAAACTGTGATAATATTAGTATTGGTAATGAAGAATAATGATAACAAATAGAATTTGAGAAATTGAGAAGTGTTAAATTTGTGGCAGTAAACCTTTCCATTTTCTTGACACTATATTTCCAGTGTATGTACATTCATTGATCCTGTTGGTATTATTGCTATATACTTCAGAAGGGGGGGAGGAGGGGGGGGGGATTGGGGAGGGAGATCGATCAAAGCATTGGGCCATAAGCTGATGCCCCTGTGCATGTACCTACTGTTCTGCATCTAATTAAGCATTATGTAGGCAGTTCCCCAGTCACAGTAAGACACATGGACTGAAGGAGCTCAATATTTAAAGAAGAAGAACCTTTACTGATTTATACTGCTCAGGGTAGCTCCTTCAGATGCAAAAAGCTGTCTGTTATCAATAGGAGTCCTAAGCACAACTAAAACAATAGAATACAGTGTTCGTATCCACTGTACGTATGCATTACATTAACACTGATAATAATATAGATAGAAAACTACATGTATATACAAATAAAAGATTTAAAAGCAATTAAATACAAAATGCCATCAAGACAGTTTGTTAAAAACAGTGCAATTATACATGTAGTAATAGAAAGATCGTTCTGCGATCTCAGTCCTCACAGCAGACGGATGTAAATAGTTGATTTGTCTAGTGGCGTGCACATGGATTGTGAAATGACTCACAACTATGCATTTCCTGGAAGCAGAGATACCAAAATTAACACTTAGTATAAAATAAGCCACACCTTATATCTCTTTCTGCTGTTTCATCTGATGGATCCTCCTCCATTTCATCATCTTCAGTGCCTCCCCCTTCAGGGTCAACTTGTGTCGGCTGCCAATCACACTCCTCATCAGTTTCTGTATCTGTACCAGTGCCAGACCAAACAAAATAGTCTTGGGATTCGTCCCCCTCTTGCTTGTGGCCCAGTTCTTCTTCTGAAGCTGTTTCATCCACTTTCTATCACAATAAATGACAAAAACAAACATGATTAAACCTGAATGCTAGAAAATATCAAAAATCCTAAGCAATAGACAATAATCTTTTGCATTGCAAATCACCTGGAACATAACATCATCATCATCATTTATTTGCCTTTATATTACAACAGATTTAAAAAGAAAAAAATAAAACAAATAACAATTATAACAATAACAGATTTTTTATTTCACACTTACATTTTGAAGCTCCCTGATTTTCTTCTTCAAATCCTTAATGGTGCACCTGTGACGCTGATTAGCTCTCAGCAGACTCCTATATTTCTTTTTATCCACAACCTCCCTACAAGATCTGTTTTGGAGTGACAACGCTTCCACTGGTGAAGGGGTATGATTGATGGTGGTAGTAGCTATGTTATCTTGTGATGAAGATGTTTCAGTATGTGGCATAGTGACCACATGCCTGGTAGCTGAGCTGGGAGCTGCTGATACAACTGTTACATTTTCACGGGAATCATTGCAGACAGAAGTGGAGGTCACAACATCTTTACAGGAATCATCGCAGACAGGAGTGGAGGCCACAACATTTTCACAAGAATCATCGCAGACAGGAGTGGAGGCCACAACATTTTCACAAGAATCATGACAGACAGAAGTGGAGGCCACAACATTTTCACAGGAATCATCGCAGACAGGAGTGGAGGCCACAACATTTTCACAGGAATCAGTGCAGACAGGAGTGGAGGCCACAACGTTTTCACAGGAATCATCACAGACAGGAGTGGAGGCCTCAGAGGTGGTTTCAACTGTATCATTGCTGATCAGAGCATCTCCTACAGCAACCTCGGCTGTATCTTGCGGGTTCTCCCTTGTTTTTTTGGGCTTGCTGGATCCGGGTTCCGAGTCAGAAAATGCATCTCGCCTCAGCTGAAGAAAAAAGGTAACATCAAATTCACTGACCGAAAATTTTTATAGCAAATCACTTGGTTTTGTTTCATTCAGTTATTTGAATAAATTGACTTAAATACACACACTACAAAACAATTCTCCAAAATACACCAGAAGATGTGCAAACACGCATAAGGCATGCATGCCTACATACACATACAAGACATGTAAAAACATGCACATAACGTAATAGAGGTCCATTTCACATACTTCCACTTTCAGTAACCACAAGATTATAGGATTACAATGCTGATTTATTTAACCTCGCAAAATAAACCTAGCTTTTCTTCACATACGTGCACGGCCATGTCACATGAAAGCCTTGAAACTTTTGATAACAACGATTATGAGATTTGGTGTGAAAAAAATGGCTTACTTGTCGCTTCTGGCGTTCGCTCAGAACTTGAGGGCCCTCCGGTAATACAGTGTCCCTTGTCGGAATTGAGCCTGGAATTAAGTTCCTTTTCATTTTAATTCCTTCCATTCCTGGCAGCGAAGACGCCAAGCTGTTGGCAAAGCAACTCTGCTCAAAATGAGCTGAACACACAGACGCAAATTTGCCGACTGGCTCACCAAAATCAACACGATGTCGACGAACGAATTTAACCCATTGAGCCCTAACACTAGGCTCTAAAGGGAACAAATGCGTGGAGATTCCCGGCGTGTATTGCGTATTCGTGCAGCTTTCACCGTTGGGCGATCCAGCCACACAGTATCGTCCTCCTTTTCTCACAGGTTTTCTCTTGCTTTCCGCCATGTTATGCTGCGAGTCAAGTAGACTGACGTCACACAAGCACGTGACATGACCTTTTGGCCGC
>JAHPZR010055787.1:12500-20415 GCA_019787425.1 Platygyra sinensis | reverse complement strand
CACGTCCATGTGAAAACGATCATATTAGACTTTAGAAGTCTAATGAAATAATACAGCTATACCTCAGTAAACATTGTCGAAACCCTGCGGTTGAGCAATAGGTAGTTCCAGGGCACCCTAACTAACAGCTAAATTGTCCAAAACTGAAAGCGGGGGGGGGGGGGGGGGGGGGGTTCAAGCCTTGGCTCTTGTTTGAGGTTTTGATAGTCTGAACTTCATACCTAAAACATTGGTAATTTTGACTTTCTTGGACTACTCAAGTAGTCATTCCCGAAGGAAATTAAAGCAAAAAAACGACGCAAGATAAAAAATTACAAACTAAATTTGTATCCATAATTTCCAGTGCTACACACTCAGGTGTTTTATGTGTGATGAAGTGTTTGTAGCTTTGGAAGTCTAGCTTAAGGTGACGAGCGTCTCGATGTGGTCACAGTTTCTTCATGGGTTAGATTTTTTAGTTTTAAAACTAAGTACGAGTGGCGTTACGGGATTGATAAAATGTTTATTTAACTATACACACCGAATATATCAAGTTTTTAACAAAAGAGTAATGATGTAGTGGTATGTTGCACTGATCATAATTTTATTTAGAACTTGCAAATCTCAAATGCAAGCCAAGCCGTGTTTTGATGATTGATTGAGTGGTGCATTTCATAACATCGTAGTTAGCAACAAAATTTAGTCGAAAGTAGTAAAACAAGCAAGTTGTGAGCCATTATAATTATAAGATGACTTAAATAAAAATATCGGTTTCACGTACGCCAATTCCCTATCCACCCTAGTTCCAAAATCCATGCCATTCCTTATTTTTTGATCGGGATCATTTGCGGTCCAATATGGCGATCATTTCCGGTCCCGGATCATTGCGGTCCAATTTGGGGATCATTTGCGGTCCTGGGATCATTTGCGGACCCGTACAGATCCTTCATTACTGAAAGCAAAGGCAAAACAACTACAACTGTAGAACATTCTAAAAGTTCGTATATATTCTTCTTTACTAACCTAAGAAACAAATGGAACTCTACCAGTCGGTAAAATTCTAAAAACATTTAGGTTTTAGTTTACAGCGTTACAAAAGATTGAGAAAAATGTTTTGATCAACAACAAATACCACAAATTGGCAGTTAGTCCTCGTAATTACCCAAGCTTTAGCCTTCTCTCGGCTCTTGTATCCAGTGTTTTTTACTTGAGCGAAACTCCTCTGCTCCTCTGAATGCTCTGATCTGAACTTCAAGAATTCACGCAACGATCGCAGCATTTGTTTCTTCTCGGAAAAATAATCTGAACTGCTCGAGGAAATCGCACAGTGCAACGAAACCAAACACGGAACAAACCCGATCGAATTCGGGAAATATTATTTTCTTTTCGCTGACCGAACAAAGAAATTCTCCGCCATGCTTCCCTTCCCTTCTAGTAGTATATTTCTGTTTATATATTTCTGTTATATATTTCGCCTTATCTCGTCGTACATGCGCAGCAGCGATTAGCTAGGAAACTAGCCCTAATTACGAGCATGCTAAGACAAATGTCCCTGGACCCTCTCTCTCCGAGAGCGGAGCGTTGCGTGACAGAGAGAGGGGCCAGAACTGGACTAGGTATCATCAAACTGCCCAATCATCGGGAACAAGTTGCTGGTAATTTTGTGGCACAATAGGTTACCATAGCAACAATATGACCAGCTAAAAAACTCCCTTAATTTTAGCTTTAAGCGCTTATAGCTCAAAAACGAGCTCGGTGACCCCCATTTTTTATTATCAAATTGTAATCAGCATGATAAGATGCAACTTTTTACAAAATTTAAAAAAAATTCTACGACGGGGGTTCAGAGCCACCTTAATTTTTCGAAAAATTAAGGTGGTTCTGAACCCCCTTCGCAGAATTTTTTTAAACTTTCCAAAAACAGCGAGGGGTTACTTGTGACAAAGAAATACCTTTGCGATGATCATAACTATCTGAAGTAGCTGAAACATGTTTTTCGTGGAGTACACAAGTACCTCTCCCACCTCACCCCCACCATAAGTTCATGGTGCCTTAGCGGCAGGCAGCCCCCTGACCATCCAATAGTGCACTCTGCACTAAAAAGGGAATCAAAAACTCAATCGAAAACACCACAGTGTGACAAGGACATGAGCAATTTTTTGTAAAAATACCCTGACAGACCAAATGATATACCTCAATCATCCAGAGAGCAAAGTGGTCTCCATCTTCATCGAAACCTTTATTATCTTGTGTAGTATAGTAAAGGACAAGGTCGTGAATGCCATCAACAAAGTTTGCCAACCAGCTGAAAAAACACATTATCACTCAGTTTGCTGGGATCAACTGAAGAAACTAATGGGTACATCTACTAGACCATGTACTGGATAGCTGTCAAAGGATATGTCGAGGAGACAGGAGACAGTGTAAAGCTTGCCTGTATACTCACAGTAAATTACGATTACGTCAATTTATTCCTGTAAATTTGCTTCAGCCATTTGTTTGCTAGGGTGTCTCTTAAGGAAAAAGGCCAAGTATTTGAGGAGGATCCTGAGGGTCTATTTAGCCTGAGGTAATCACCAACAGAAATTTATGGCTATTAACATCAAATTAAGAAAAGATGAGGGAAATGGATTGGTCGAACACTAAGACGGGATGAGAGGAATATAGCTTGCCATTAAATGGATTGCCAACCCACAAGGCACACAGAAATGTGGCAGACCAAGAGTCATGTGGTGCAGAAACATAGAGAAAGACCTGTGGACGCCCCATGCCCCCCCATAAGACAAAAAGGACTAGATAATAGATGATGCTACAACACCAACTTGCTGACATTTCCAAACAGGATACCTAGAAAGTTTTTACTTGTGGAAAATTGTGCCCTAGTATAATAAACATTACATGGCCAAGGTACAATTGATGACTAACTGACGATTACTGTTCAACTAAGTGGTCCTAATTATAATAATGATGAGTTGTAAAAATAATATAAAAGTGGATTACTCCATAGAAAGTGCGACGTACGGATTTTTATTCACTAGCTGCAAAACTTTGCAAAACGAACGAGTGAATAAAAATCCGTACAAAGCACTTTCTATGCTGTAATTTGTTTATTGTATATATAGCGAGAATTAAACATATCCTTTAAATCAGTTTTATTTTTCCCCGATGACATGAGCTTACATGCAGAACAGCAAAAAATTCAAGACTGATCTAAATGACCGAACGTAATAAAAAACAAATTCGCTTTCCCGTCCAGCAGCAAGCGGACAAAGAGCCTACACAACGTAAAATACAATACGGGGAATTCGTATTAAAACACAAAGTGTGAAATCTTTTCGCTTGTCCATGACGACGCTTCGCGCTGTGCAGACAAATTTGGACTCTGTTGACTTACGCTGTGTGTAGAAATGTTCCTCCTTGAATATTCGCCATTGAAACAGAGATAAAGACTTCTTGAGGTGACTGTTGGCTGAAGCTGAAGTGCTAATGATCAAGATTTTGGATGTATTCCGCCTCTGTTTCCGAAAGTCAACTAAAGGCCCGTTTACACAGGCGATTTTTGGTCGCGGCAACTCGATGCAATTTTTGTTGCGCTCAAGTTGCAACTTCAAAATCGCACGTGTAAACCAGGTGCGATTTTCATTGCGATTTGTCGCTGAGATATCGCAGGGGTTTCGAGCATGTTTGAAACCTGTTGCAACTTTAGCGCGACAAAATTGCATCGAGTTGCCGCGACAAAAATCGCCCGTGTAAACGGGCCTTAAAACGGAAAGCTGAAGCCATGTTTTTAAAACACAAACTACAAGCGGGCGCTGATTTCAAGACCACGCTTCTGGGAAGCCATTTGAGTGTTTTGCTCTGATTGGCTAAGCCATTCCACTCTAGGCGATGATTGGTTATATTTTCACATGTGAAGAATGCTATACGCGAAGTTGATTGGATGTATCGCTTTTTCACATGTGAAAATATAGCACATATAGAATTCTATTTGCAGGGTTTATTAACTAAGATTCTCGCTATATATACAATAAATAAAAGCATTCCATTTGGAAATGATTTCGGACACACTCACCAAAATACAAACACAAACACAATTAAACAAAACTTCTTCCTAACTGACTGTTGCAGACTTCTCTCAGCATCTGTGAAGTAGCCATTCCTTTTGATATTTTGTGACACTGAAAAATAAAGTATTCTTTTTACAATACTTAGGATCAAGTGTTCTGCAAGCAATTGCAAAAAAATGCATTACTTTTCAAAATATTGTTTCTTAGATAATGGTACTTTGACAAGATTACGATAACTGCAGACCACACTTTTTAATTCTTTACAATTAAAAAGCAAGGACATGCATTTTTAAAAAGGAACCTAATGTTTTTCAGCAACCTCTACTTTTATATTAAGTATGACAACCATAAAGCCCTCCGCCTTATGCAATGCTTTCAAATCTTGTGGCTCACTTGGTGTCAAAGGAACAATGTCTTTGATCAATGACACATTTCTCAATGTAATCATAAAAAAAAAACTGTGCAGCGAGAATGGCCACAGCAGACGTAAAGTGATAACAGAGAATTTTGTAAGCTAGTCAGGGGAGCTAAAGAATCTTATCTCCACAATTGACCGAGACAAGAAACAATGGGAAACCTCTAACAAGGAAGTAAAATGGAATTGGAGAGCATCAGCTGCAGCTCACTTTGGGAGAGTCTATGGCTAATTAGTTGAAAATAGAATCCGCTTAGCAGGTAATGTCTACCATACTTGGTCAAATAAGCTAATATAAATAACTTCCTTGGGTCTCAAATGACACCATACAGTCTGACAGGTGCAGGTATGCATCCTTAGGTTGTTTAAAGTCTGTGTATTAAAGCACTGTTGGTTGGATGCAACCTTTGTTGTGGTTAAACAGTCCAAATTGTAATTGTTCATTTACAGAAATGTCTTGTTTTATTGCGTTATTTCGCACGCCTTTTGGAATGATGTAATTTATAGCATTTTGAATAAATTCAGTAGTTGCAGATACCTATTATTGAGTGATGTTATTGTTGGTTTTTTGAGGGAGGAGATGGATCTGGAAAATTATGTCGTACTTTAAGAAAAGTTCATTTATGGGATTGTAGAACAATAAGCCATCAATTACGCATTTTATCGAAATTTTAGAAAACAAGTATGACACAGAAAAGCACATTGCAAAAAAAAAACAAAATAAGTATTGATCTTTTAAAAAACAAATGGCATCTTTATGAAAGACATATTTTGTATCTTTAATGTTGAATTGCAATACCTTTTCCTTGCTGTTGTCATTGTTTTGTTTTTCTATATATATGGTGTAGCTCTTTTAAACCTTTTTTTCTATTCCCATTACATTTTATAGTCTGTTAAAATAATGAAAACTATGGGTAACTATAGTATTATTGTAAATATGGTAATGTAGTCTGCCCTTGTTAAATTCGAAATAACATTTAAATTTTGCTATTAATGTGGTATTAAAAAAAATACAGAAAAGAAAGCACTTCTGGCAGGCGAGCTGTGCGTCACATAAGATTTTTGAAAGCTTACAACTGCGGCTTTCCTCTTCACCCTCTACAGCTCTGCTGCTGTCCTCAGTTGTACTTTACGCATCTCATCCAATCATCAGCAGCCATAACATTGCACAAAATTCTCCTAATAATCACTTTCTACAAAATTCCTTTTCTTACGTCACCTCCTAAAACCTTGAATCGATTTCTGCTTTCTACAATACCCTCAATCTCATACTGTATATTGTCAATCTTTAAACAGCACATTTCCATGTTAGCTTAAATGGATGTCAATGAAAAATTTCCACCGAATACTTCTTGAGCCTTATTTATTTACCTGAATTATTACAATTTTTGACCAAAAGAGAAGCAAAACTTGCAAAAGTTAGATTTAATAATCATAACACCATTTTCAAGAGAAAATAATTGTAAGAAAGTGAATATTTAAGTAGGCTAGAGCTGAAAATTAACATAGCCATTTAATTAGTATGTTAATTCTCAGCTCTAACCTACTTAAACATTCACCAAAACTTTGGGTATTAAATCTTTCAGTAATCATTAGAATCTAGTCATCAATTTACTATCTAACTTACTCTTTACTCTGTAGATTTTCTTAGCATATATTATTTGTCAGGCACTTTAAGCATGAGCCTCTGAGTGGTTTGGATAATTGAACAAGCACTACCTGTCCTATCAACATTAAATAAATAGTACTTACAACACGTTTTACAAAGTGCACAACAGGCTCTTATGTATTGTTACTACCCAAGGGTAGGATGCTAGTACATTGCAGGCTGCTCCCCAGTATTGATTGCTCCAACAACTTAAAGCTCCCAATTTTATACACTACAAAGAAAGGCACTGTGACCATAAGCCTATAGCAGCTTCCAATCTGATAGTGCACCAAAGATGTTTTGCAAGCTTCTTGTGTCGCTAATTTCTATTATAATTACAGGGGCCAAGGAGGGGGAGGGGCTGGTAAGGCTGTAGCCCTATCACTTTTTTGCTTGGATTGATTATGTTTAGGCTGCAAATGACATGGGTAATTTATGAATTTTACCACTCGAATAGTAGAATGGTGACTCTTAATGCTTGATTGTCTTGGCCATGTTTTTCATTCCTAGCACTTTAAAGTGGTCTCTGTGGTCCCTGAATCAATTTATTTCAAAATATTTGGGCCTCAGTAGAAGAATCCACAGGAAACATTAGTGAGAGCGAGTAATATAAATTAAGTCATCCGACACATGTAATTATAGAAAACTAATGTGAAATACAGACTAGACTTGCCTAGCTGCTATTCCAAACATATGCTTGTTTTCTTGTTTGCAAAATAACAAATTCAGAATTTCAATAAGAGCTGAGAAACGAACCCGAGTGAATCTTCCTCCTTCAATCACTTTATTAACCCTAATATTGCTCCTGCCGATTAATTTATTATTAGATCCACTGAACAATTATCCTGAATGAGGGTCGCTGTGAAGAATCCCAATGGCACAGAGAGGATCCTTGGTGTTGATGTACCATCCATTCAACATTTACGTCAAAAAGATCCTTCTGACAAACTTCAACATTCTGATAAAAGATGAAACCAGCAAGGGGATTTTCCCTCTGCTCCCCTTAACATCCTATTGACAAGATCAGAATACTTGCCATATTCTTCTCCAAACTTCTATGCAAAGTCAGACTAAACATACCCTTGTGGCTCCCCCACCGCCATTGAAGGACCACAATGCAACATCACCATACAGGAGCATTTCACCAGAAACTCCAGCAATGTGGTCTACTGCATTTCACACACTGATGAACACCATCGAGCCATTTCTAAAAACCTGCCCGTTTTCCCTGTTGCAACAAGCCAAGCCACAGACTAGAAGACAGGGTGGTTTGCTACATGAAACAATGCAGGGGTACTAACAATGCTAGTTGCCGTCCATGACAAATTGCTCCTGATCTTTCATCTTGGAACCCTTAAGCCGCATGGACTAAATGTGGATTTTATTTTTTAAACACCTTGACCTGCGCATGTGCTTTTACCTATCAATCAGAGGTGCGTGTACAACTTCTTATTTATTCAATGACATGTCCCATTTAGAACAAAACTTAGCACTGAGGAAGGGCTAGGTCCGAAATGTCTCCTATAAACATCGTTTTTAATTTGGCACTGAGCTATTACTCTTTGCACACTTTTGAAGAGTTTTCCATAGATTAGTGCAGGCTTGTTAGCATTTATTTAACACACCTATCAGATCTACGTCAAGCAAAGTCTTACTGACAAATCAGTAGGTAAACTTGCTTCATGACCATATAAGGTTTCAATAAAAAGAGACAAACCAATGAAAGAAACAGTGATTATACAAACATACCTTTTTTATAAGCTTTCCGGTAAATGATGGGAAGGGCCAACATTACAAACAGCAGGG
>JAHPZR010055787.1:0-10000 GCA_019787425.1 Platygyra sinensis | reverse complement strand
ACTTTTTGATATTTATTCTTGATATATCAACTTAAATTTACCGTAGTCTATTGTGAATCCATGAATTTGATTGGCTATATTACCCTTTTCTATCTGCTGATAGAAAACAGTTATGCATCAGTGCACACCGCGCATCACGTTTGAACCTGATGTAACACAATAAAACAGTTCTTTTCTATGCGTTACTTGACATTTTTTTCTTTTTATGCAATGAGACTACGGTAAATTTATACTAAAACAATTAGACTACTCGCCCTCGTTTTCTACGAGCGTGCGCCTCGTTGACTATTTGCTCGTAGAAAACTCAGGCTCGTAGTCTAATTGTTAAATATTATTGTCTAGTAGGTCCACATCTGTCCTTTGGCTGCCATAGTTTTACGTATCTAAACAAAGTATTATGTACAGTACTGTTCAAAAGTAATGCAAGTGAAATACACGTATTTTGTTCTTTGTTACCATGATTTTTCGAGGAAAGTTTGTTCAAAAGTTCGATTGAAATTTTGTGGCCTGTCGATTGATGATTCGTCAGAAACATTAAAGACAATATTTCTTTGAATTTTCAATAAGTTACCAAAAAATTGCGAGCTGACAATAATAGGCCCTTTGCAGGATCCGGTCACATGGTATGGAATAAATTATGCTGGGACGCAAATGACACAGTGGTACTTTCAAAACAAAGGAAAGTTGGGCTGGACTGGTAAGAGTTCCTTTGTTTTGGAAGTCCCACAGCCCCATTTGCGTCCCAGTATAATTTAATCCGTACCATGTGACCGGATCCTGCAGGCCTATTCACCAGTTTGTATGTCATGTATGTATCCTAAAATCAACTTTTGGTGGTGTTCAAAGTAAAACTAGTTTTGCTTGAACAACATGTATATAACCAGGAGAGAATTTCGAGTCATTTGGCAGATAAAGTCATAAATCTAGTTACTCATTTAATGATAAATAAACCAAATTTAAATGCAGATTTAAACCATTCATATTTAAAAATCTTTATGCTAATGCAAATTAATTATGTATGCTACTTTATGTCCAGTCAAATTGATAAGGTGTCCACCCAAAATGAAGATTTGAAAGAAAACATACGGTAACCTGTTAAAGAAGAAAAATTATTTCTAACACAGACTTGGGCATGGCGATGAACTCACAGCAATCTCGCGTTTAACCTGCAGTCAGGCGCTTTTTTTTTTGAAAGGGAGAAGGGAAAAAATAACGCTTCCCTAAATCTAAATACAGGGAGGGAGGGAGAGTATGATTGCAGGTTATCCCATGTTTTGCAAGCTTCTTCTTGATCTAGCAGTTTTTCATCTTGGTGTTTTTGCACATCTGCTTATCCACAAATGCTTTTGCATCTGTAGACAGCTTTGCTGGTCTTCTTGAGCATGGTATATCTGCCATGAGACCAGTAATTGGTAACTTAAATTCTCCATTCGTAGCAGATAATTCCTGGCCATGAATGATGGCTATCACAGCAAGCAATGCAAGGCCAGGCAGACACTGGGGTTTGTGATGATACGTAGTTCAATGTTCTTCCGATGACATAAGCATCATGTAAACCATTGTGCCTTGCGATCTTTCCAATGAACTTCCCGCCATGTTGTCTAAATAAAAAGGACAAGAAGTTCTTTCCCCTCCTTATATAGGTCGTGGCTATTACATGGTGTCAGAAGTAAACCAACAACCTCGGAAACATGGCCCTAAGTGGAGTTGAATGCCCAGTTATGCAGTGGGACGGCGACAAATCAAAAGAAAACTGGCGTCCTTTCAAGCAACACGTCGAGTTTATGTTTACAGCACATCTTAAATCCTGAACAGAACAGGAGAAATGCAGCTATTTACTCATTTGGGTCAGTCAGAAAGGAAGGGATATCTACAACACATGGTCTGACATTTCTGACGATGACCGTAAGAAATTAGGAACATACTACGAACATTTTGAGAATCACGCAAGTCCCAAAGCAAATCCTGTTTTTGCCAGATTCAAATTCCACAGTCGAGTCCATCAGAATCATCAGAAACAGCAGAGAAATTCATCACAGTATTACGAATTCTAGCCCAGGATTGCAATTTCAAAGACCCAGAAGAAATGACTCGAGACTGAATAGTCTTCAGAACGCACTCACTCAAAGTCAGAGAAAAGTTAATCTCAAAGGGAGCCAAGTTAATGCTGGATAAAGCTATAGAAATTGCAAGGTCACATGAATCCTCTCAAGCCCAGCTCACAGCCATGGCAGCTGAAACTGCAGATGGGTCCATACACTTAGTACAGAGGCAAAACCAAGAGAAAGAGACACAGGATACCCAACACAAAAACCACCCTCCATCACATCAATTATCTACACCTTTCGAGCCTCCCAGGGGAATGAGAACTTGCGAGAACTGTGGTTGCCCTCCCAACGCATCAGCCAAATGCCCAGCACGTCGCAAGACATGCCTGTACTGTAAGAAATTCAACCACTTTGCAGAAGTCTGTCAATCCAAGGCCTGCAGGCAACGGATTCACGCCATAGAAAATTCAAGAGATTCCACTGCAGATACATCCTTCAAATCCATTGTTTTCGAATCAGTCACCATAGCAAATTCAACACAGGGGACAGCTGATCAGTCTAGTTGAAATGAAGTATTTTTTTCCATTCAAGTAAACCTGTCACAGAGCAATAACAGGAAGACCACCCTAAGAGCCAAACTTGACACTGGGGCCCAGGGCAACATACTACCCATGAGACTTTACCATGAGATGTTCCCACATCAAATAAGGTAAACTCAAACCCAATGCACTGCTGTCCTTGAATGTTGTGCTCACTGCTTATGGAGGCTCACAAATTAAACACCATGGCATAGTCACCATACCCTGCACTTACGGGAAAGAGAGCACACTGGTACCCTTTTTTGTCACTGACATCTTAAGTCCTGCAATCATTGGCCTGCCAACCTCCACTGACCTGAATCTGCTACAGTTTAATTGTGCTATACAGGCACAACATCCCCACATCAGCAGTCATGGATGCCTAAAGGACAAGACTCTTAAACAAGCCAAGGAAACCACCCGGATAAGAGCCCAGCAAGATCTGATTAAACAATACCTTGAGTGTTTTAATGGCATCGGGAAGTTCCAAGGGAAGTACCATTATAACAGTCGACCACAATGTTCCACCAGTGATTCATCCTCCACCATGTGTGTCAGTCAGCCTCAAAGATAGCATCAAAAGCAAATTGGATGATATGGTCAAGAACGGCACCATCACAAAACTTGAGGAAGGTGAACCCACACCCTGGGTTAACAGTCTTGTCTACCCACGGAAACAAAATGGGAGGTTGAGACTCTGCTTAGACCCCAAAGATCTCAATGCAGCCATCAAGAGAGAACACTGTGTTACCCCCACTTTAGAAGAGATCCTACCCACATTGACCGGAGCTACAGTTTTCTCCACTGTTGATGCTAAGTGCGGGTACTGGAGTCAAGTCACTTCACCACATTCAACTCCCCTTTCCGTAGATACAGATTCAACTGCATGCCCTTTGGGCTGAAAATATTACAAGACATCTTTCAGACCAAAATTGACCAAACATTTGAGGGGTGCGAAGGCATGGCAGGCCTTGCAAACAACATCATAGTTTTTGGAAAAACTAGTGAAGAGCATGACCGAAACATGCATGGTATGCTATAAGACGATGCCAAGATACAGGTCTGAAACTGAACCCTGACAAATGCTTTGTTAAGCAGGAGAAAATCAGATTCTATAGCGTTGTCTGTGGCCAAGATGGGATCCAGCCAGATCCAAACAAAATCTCAGCACTGAAACAAATGTCAGCTCTAACCAGCCGCCAAGAACTGCAGACCTTCTTAGGTCTGGCAAACTACATGGGTCCCTTCATCCTAAATTTAAGCACACTAACAGCCCCACTTCGAGAGCTCCTAAAGGAAAGCCACCAATTTGACTGGAGCTCAGCACACCATGAAGCCTACAACAAAATCAAGGACTCCATCAGTAGTGAAGTCACTCTAACCTACTTTGATCCAAAGAAGGAGATCAAAGCACTCACTGATGTGGAAACAAGATATGCAAACATTGAATGAGAACTGCTTGGTGTGGCGTGTGGGTGTGAGAAGTTTCACACTTACCTGTTTGGTCACAGTTCCATCCAGCAACCCACTGACCACAAGCCCCTCGAGAGTATTCACCTAAAACACTTGAAAGCTGCACCCCTCATCTTCAAAGGATGCTATTGAGGCCTCAACCATATGACTTTTCATCCGCTACCAACCAGGCAAGAGCATCAAGATTGCAGATGCACTACCCAGGTTATCACTAGAAGAAACAGAAGCCATTCCTGGGATAAATGTCCAAGTGCACAACATCCACCCTCAATTCAGTAAGAGCATTTTCAGAGAATTAGAGAACAAACCGCTTCAGACCCAGAGCTCAATGCACTGAAGGAAACGATCCACTCTGGTTGGCCGCCAACCATCCAGCAAGTCCCAGTGCCCTTAAAACCTTATTGGCCCTTTCGCGATGAGCTCGCTGTAGAAGATGGGATAGCCATGAAAAGTCACCACATCATTATCCCATCTGTGCTACAGAGGGAAATCTTGACAAAGCTCCATGCAGCACACCAAGGACCCTTGTGCCTTGTGATCTTTCCTATGAACTGCCTGCCATGTTGTTTTAATAAAAAAGGACAAGAAGTTCTTTCGCCTCCTTGTATAGCTCATGGCTATTACAGGGTTGGTGTAAAAATGGAGTTTTGGTAAGTGCATTCAGTAATAAACATCAAGTAGTTGTATTTAACGGAACTGCAGTGTTTTGGGGTTTAAGATCAAGTCATCAATTGAGTGTTCCTAGTCAATTAACCCAGGTGAGTTTCTCAAGCTAATAGTTCATGGAGCTGTGATGTTATTTGGGTAGATAAACAGCTTCACATTTGATCTTCAGAGAGCTCACTCATGTATTTCACTTATAGCTTTTAGCCTACTGATGAACAGATGATCATTAGAAAAATTGCAGCAAGTTTTCAGGAAAGAGGAATTATTGTTTGAGAAATCACAGAGAATTTTCACATTATCACACACCACAAAAGCCAAGAAAAACCAGGAATTTTGTCAAAATGTGCTTGCATTATTCTTGCACAATACTGTATGAAGGTAAGGTTGGTAAGATGGTAGGTGGGTTCAGGTAGGTAGGTAGGTGGGTTACGGTAGGTTTAATATTGAGTTGGTTAAGGTAAGTAGATAGGTGGGTTAAGGAATGTAGGTGGGTGGGTTAAGGTAGGTAGGTTGGTGGGTTAAGGTAGGTAGGTAGGTGGGTTAAGGTAAGTAGGTAGATGGGTGGGTGGATTAAGGTAGTTAGGTATAGGTGGGTTATGGTAAGTGGGTAGGTTAAGGAAGGTAGGTGGGTGGGCTAAAGTAGGTAGCTGGGTGGGTTATGGTTGGTGGGTAGGTGAGTCGAGGTTGGTAAGTAGGTCAGGGTTAAGGTACCTACAATAGGCTAGTTTCGAATTGTGCAGCAACAAAAGAACAGAGTCGAGGTTCAGGGGAATAATTTGCATTTTCCTTTGTTTAGAACAATACAAAATGCTAATTATTCCCCTGAACCTCGACTCTGTTCTTTTGTTTCTGCACAATTCGAAACTAGCCTATTGGTAGGTAAGTTATCCGGTAGGTAGGTAGGTACATGGGTGGATTAATGTAGTTAGGCATTAGCCTGAATTTCAGCCGCCTCCTCCTCTCGCTAAGTTTAGGGAGAGAGACGTCTGAGATCACTGGGCGATAATGCTGTCCGGTGATGTCACTACCAAAAGCCTGGTAGTGGTTCTGATTGGTTAATTTATTCGCCTGATGTGATATATGGAGGCCCGTTCTGGTCAAAATTGTAATAATAAAATTGCCCCACAGGTTTTGCTTTGGAAGTTCCAGAAGTTCAATCTCCTTAAGTGGAGCCATCTGATATTTAAGGACTTGACATTTCCCATAGGTAAGTTTATGAATACATCACTTCCACTAAGAAATTTCTGCATGTGCCTTTTCTAGTTTCTTGTTGCGGATCGTGATTTTGAATACCAAATGTCAAGCATACACCAGAAACGGCTTTAAGTCTTGTGATGTTAGCTCACAGTTTTCTTCTGCCCTCTTCAGTGAGCGGGCGAAGTCTGGCAATAAAATTATTTAAATTATTCGTATGGAGGCCCGTTTTTGTCAAAATTGTAATAATAAAATTGCCCCACAGGTCAGTTTTTTCAGCGACAGTTGTACTTTTTTATTAGCTCGCTGTGTATTTTTGAGGTGGTTGCTTATTTTTAGCAACGTGAATTATTTTAATTTAACTCTGGTTAAATTTTTATAGGTTCTACGAACCTGTGAGAGAAGCTAAAATCCTCTTTCATTTTTTTCTCTGACAATGTTTCCCCTTGGCATTCCCTTAAAAAGCACTCCTACGATTTTCAAAATGGCCGCCTAGGAAGTTAAACACCCCAGCCAGTCTCCCCTCAAACACAAGCCCACAATGTATTGTGGGCCAAAAATAACAATTCACGATACCGTGAAAACTAATTCTCAGTGCCAATGAAAAAAATAATAATTCTCAGTATCAGAAGTAAAAAAATAATTTGCAGTACAGTCAAAAATAATTTGCAGTACAAGTGAAAAAATTCGTTAGCAGAACCTATAAAAAATTTAACCAGACTTAAATTAAAATAATTCACGTTGCTAAAAATGATAAGGAACCACCTCAAAAAAAGTGTACAGCCGATGAAGACACACAATAAGCTAATAAAAAGCTGACCTGTGGGGCAATTTTATTATTACAATTTTGACAAAACGGGCCTCCATACGAATAATTTAAATAATTTTATTGCCAGACTTCGCCCGCTCACTGAAGAGGGCAGAAGAAAACTGTGAGCTAACATCACAAGACTTAAAGCCGTTTCTGGTGTATGCTTGACATTTGGTATTCAAAATCACGATCCGCAACAAGAAACTAGAAAAGGCACTTGCAGAATTTCTTAGTGGAAGTGATGTATTCATAAACTTGCCTATGGGAAATATTAAGTCCTTAAATATCAGATGGCTGCACTTAAGGAGATTGAACTTCCGGAACTTCCAAAGCAGCACAGTCATTTTCCAAACGAAAAAGTCTGAAACCTTGCAGCAGTCCACTTGTAAAAATTATTAAAATTTACTTTTGATTTGTACGGCTAGCTCACTTAATACATAGAGGATATTACATGACCGCGCGTGGATATGAAGTTTATCATCGAGTGTTCAACTCGATATCTCATGAGTGAGCGCAGCAAGGAGTGAGATGTCGAGTTGAACACGAGAAGATAAGATTCATATCCACTAGCAGGCACTGATGTAATATTCTGTTTATTACATAAACATACTAATGACAACGTCTTTGACGATTTTCCGAAGATTTCCGAAGATTTTTCAAAATTGTTCCGAAGGAAAAGCGAACGTTTCCGAACATTTTTCGGAGATTTTCCGAAGATTACCGAAGATTTCCGGAGATTTCCGAGGAGGCACCAAGGATGTTTCGATCATACAGCAACATATCTAAGTACTTTTTTAGGGATTATGGAACCATAGCAATGGTGATCATTTTAGTAAACTATGGCAACACCAATATCCTCACATGTGAAAGACAAAAATAGTATGTTCACTGCATGCGATGAAGATATGATTTTTAGTATAAGGAGAAATCCTGGTATTTCACAGGTGTTTATGTAATAAATTGGCATTAAACACTCCTTGAAATCTATAAATGACGTTTGTCGCGTTTTTGAATGACCATTCGCATGTAGAATGACCCCAAAATCAAGCAAATCTGCATGCGAGTGAAGAAATTATTTCTGCATGTATTTTTCTTGGGGCTATGGACTGAACATATTCTTCCACATATAAAGCTTATTACCTTACAAAAGTATAAGGTTTATTAGAAGTTTTGTTCAGTCCTTAGCTCCAAAACAAATACGCACAGACCGTACAGAAATAATTTCAGTCTGTGTGTAGATTAGCCTGCAAAAACAGCCGTCCTTCTTCGCTCCCGGCCCGAGTGGCGTTTCGCATGAAGGACGGCTTTTGCAGGCTATGTGTAGATTTGCTTGTTCTCGCGGTCATTCATTCATGTGAATGGCCCTTGAAAAACCCAATCTGCCCGTCTTCAGTTACAATTTTCAAGGAATATTTAATTCCAGTGTATTTGGTGAGCTAACTGAGCATACTGAAAGTAAAATGATAATTTTTTACGAGTGGACTGCTGCAAAGTTTAAGGCTTTTTTTGTAAATTTTGCATACAGTCAGTGAGGAGGTGGAGACGATTGACGTCCACCAAAAATGTGGTTTTTGTTCTAGACACTTTTGCACCGAAGGTCGCGTCTGATATTTCGGAAATTACCACTTTGACTCGTGACGTCACTGGACAGCATTATTGCCCAGTGCTTTCAGATGTCTCTCTCCCAAAACTTAGCGAGATGAGGCTGCTGAAAATTCAGGTTAGTTAGGCATAGGTGGGTTATAGTTAAAGATTCTCAAGTAGCTGTTCTGCGGAGTGCAAAGCAAACAAATATTTGGAAAATTCAGCAAAACCAGACGTAGATTTTGAGCCCAATTGGGGCAAAATCGTTTTTTTACATATTTCTACTAAAGAAAGCTTTATTAGCAGAAACTAACTATGGTCCGTTTCTATTCTTACTGTACTAGGACCTGTCTATGGGCAAAATACAAGCTAAATAAATTGTTCAACTTGTGACATTAATAGGCGATTTAGGTCGATTTTGGTAGGCACTCACTCTTAAATGTTGAGTTTTGATAAAACATGCTCTTCACTAATTAAAAATAGTCATAATTTCCACTTATGTCCAGGTTTGACCCTAATTAGATGCACAGCGACTTTTGACATCTAACATGAAGTGTCCCTTTTAGTCTAAGCCTTTGCTACCTATTTCTAACGATAAGGTTAGGGTAAACGTTAGCGTGTTATTTTTATCTTAGGGTAAATGCAGCTGTTAATCCTTACTTGAGGAGCAGCATTTGGGGGATACTTTGTGACATTAATTGTCTGTATTCCGAGAAACCAGTGATGTTAAAGTTGGGGAGAAGAGCAAGGGGACACTTTGTGACGCGTATTGAAATTCGCGTGCATCTAATTAGGGTCAAACCTGGACATATCTCATAATTTCTGAAAGAAGCAAAACATAAGAATTTCCCGACACTCTTTTTTGCCTGATTACCACTGAGGCAACTCTCTCCAAAGGTCAGCGAAAAACATTGAAAACTCACTGGAAGCAAACTTACAATGTGCACCTCACTTGCTAAAATTGTTTTGAGATGTGAAGGAAAACATCCTTTGAAGCATCAAGTGTCTTCCTCATCCAGCACAAGCAACATCTCCTGCTCGAAGCAGGAATCTTGGTTGCTAGCAACTAATGCATATGACCAATTTTGATCAAAATAATCTTTCGGACCAGGCCTAAGATCTATCTCAAAAAGCAAAAAACTGTTTTTAAAAATGTTTAGTAAATTTTTTTCAAGTTAAAGAAATTTTGGAGTGCAGTTACAGTCACTGTGGAATAACAATTCAGGCAGCATTAATTTTATTTAAAACAGAATGTCACCAAGATACATAAATGCAGACTGATAAAATCAGCAATTCAGATATAAAATAATACTGTATGTATAACCATGCTGGTGAATAATTCAAATGACTTACTATTTTTTGCTGCCAAAATATGCATATTGACCAAATCCTACAAGCCAAGCAGCCAAAGGCCATGACATCAGATGATATGCCTTATTTTGAAAGCTGAAAAAAAAAAGATTACATATAGAATAAAAACTGTATATTAAGGATTGGCCTTTGAGAGTTCTGCATATGGCAGCTGCGCACACAGTATAAGAGGCAATTAAATCGGGTGTGGACAAAACCTGGGCCCAGGCCCATGGGCTACCCTATGGGCCACCCTCCCAAAAATGACTAGATTAATTATTAAGTGGCAGTCTCTC
>JAHPZR010055786.1:0-37151 GCA_019787425.1 Platygyra sinensis | reverse complement strand
ATATGTACATGCAAACCTATGCATAATTAATCTGCATAACTCTCCCATAGACTATAGATACACGATCACTTCAATTCTAGCGAGAGAGAGGGCGCTACTGCTTGAGGAAATTATTCACCAGGGGTTCGTTTTTACAGAACTATAAGCAAAAGACTGTATTTCGTCACGTCCCCCCCCCCCCCTGAAACAAAAAATACGACGCACACCGCCAAGGCATCGTTTTATCTCAGTCTAAACAAAAGAACAACGAGAGAAATAAAATCCTGAAAATATAGGCTACTTAAGAGCCCATTATCAAACCTCCGTCAAGATTATGATTTCTACTGTTTACATTTATGAATGTTAATGAGTTTGAGAACTCCTGTTGTTATAAATACTAACGCCCGGTCTAAACTACACCCGAATAAATGTGAAAACGCGGATTTATTTCTTAACTGGTTCAGCCTGCCGTCCAGAGCAATAGTCTCGACAACGCCGACCTACACGAAAACGCTCTTCAAACGCCGGCTTTGCGCTTTTATGTGGAAAAAAACGTTTTGAAAACAAAGCTTTTCGCAAACAATGGCATCATGATAATCACGTGATTTCCCTGACTGAGTTTTTCTCAAACACAAATTCAAAATAGCCCGTGATTGTTGAGTTTTCAAATTTCTCTGGCCTAGTGTGAACGAGGCCTATGCCCCAAAGGAATAATGACAATAAGAAAATAACCAAAGATAGGAATTCAACTCTTAATTACTGAAATTTTGTTTAACAATTTGCTTACTTATTCATTTGCTTTTGTATTTCCTAGATTCAAATAAACTGTAGTGATCATCTAAACAGTTCATCTTGGAATTTCAACGATACCGCTTCTAACATGTCCGCAATGCGAGCTGATTCGTCTTTGCCTGAGACACACATATCTGTGTTCATTTGTTTGGGCCTGCTTGGGGCCGCAATCGTGTTTGCAAACTCCGTGGTCATCTTTCTGTACAGAAGAAAGGCATTTTTAAAAACGAAAACAAATCTTTGTCTGGCCTGTTTGGCATTGTCGGACATGCTGGCTGGTGCTATTGCTGTTCCTATGGTCATATCGTGCAATCTGGCAGAGGTGGATATGGCTACAAAGGAACATATATGTACTGCTATGGACTTGTCTTCCAGGTTCATTTCAATATCAACCGTGCTGCACCTGTTGTTAGTAACTGCCGAGAGATATTTTATGATAATCCACGCCATGCATTACCCATACATCGTTACAAAGTTTCGACTGAAAACTGTCCTGGTGTTTATCTGGTGTTCCTCGCTCGCAACCTCGCTCATTCAACTCGTGTGGATACCGTTTGATGGCCCGACCACTGATGAAGTCCTCAAAAAAGACACCATATACAGTTTAACTGTGTTCTTTGGAATTGTGGTTCCGAGCTTACTTACTATGGCAGTTGCTTTAACTTCTATCTTCCGAGTTCTTAGAAGGCAAATCCAAAATATAAAGAGAGGAAACAGTTATAAAACGAGGGCTTACCAAAGCAGACCGATACCTCTGGAGGGCAAGGCTGTAATTGTTTTCGGTTCGATGATTTTTACTTTTATAGCATGCTGGTTTTCTTATTTTCTTGACGGACTAATGTTGGATTTAAACTTGGAAGCTCCCTATCTACCCAACTGGGCTCGCGTAGTTCTCATGTTTCTTCGATTTGGCTCATCGGTTTTAAATCCGATACTTTACACATTCTTTAAAGAGGATTTCAAGAGAGCTGTACTAGTGTCTTTTGTAGGAACCCAACGTTCGACCCGTTGGAGCACGTACGATGCTACACCAGTTTGAGATGCCAGTTGCAGACAGCGCTGAGCTCAAAATATGGATCACTCTTCATAAATCTGCTGAGACTAAAGTAGTTGTTGTATTTCTTAGTTCACAATTATTGATAATAAGTTGAATGCTAAGGCCTCTTGAATTCAAGAGTTTTAGATGAACTTTCATCTCGTCAAGGCCGCAGTTCAACTCGTTTGCTGTGAACTGCTTCGGACGATTCTGCTCGCGGTTTCTGCTAAATAAGCTGCTACCGAATACAAAGGCAAGATTAAGGATATCTTTCGCCGCAATTTCTCAGTTCTAGATCAATCCTTGATGCAAAATACTAAAGAGTAAAAATCCCATCCAAGTTCATGTAGTGTTAAAGGGTTGATGGCCAGTCATCATGCATTGCGCCCGCACCTGCTATGTATCGCCTGTTGATCTGAAGTGCGAAGCGATCTTGAGATTATGCGTTCATCGCTTGTTGTTAAAGCATTTTTCTTTATGATCTTTGCCTACTTCATTCTGAAAAGAAATAATCTCATGGCATAAATCATGCTCATAACGAAGTACTAAACTAAAGGAATTGAATAGGGAAAAACATTCCAGTTGCCTAAAGCTGTGTTGTGTGTGGAAAAAACATCGGAGATCATAGGTTCTAAGACCTTTGTCAAAGTCGCGAAGTCAGAATGCGGCACCAAGCTGTATAAACAAAATACTTTAGACTCTTTGAGATGCCACTCGCTTGCGTAAGTACAAGTTTCGCTGTTAAAGCAAAGCCGTTTATCCATTTTTAAAATCACGGTATTAGTTCTAAGACAAAGAAATTAAACACAAATAAGGTTTGTATATATTAACAACAGGCTTTCTGTCAGTCATAGCTGCAATGGCGCTGTTACATAGATACCATAAAGTTACGAAAGTAGCAGCATTATTAGTCGCTCCATTCTGAGGGGCCCTGCTTTCGGGAGCCGACCGTCCATCCAATAAAAATAGAAGCGTTATAAATGAAACGATGTGAATACAAAGTAATCAGTCTCTTTTTTTGAAAAAGAAGGATCACTGCAAAGGAAAGAAAAATCGTATAGATGTGTTTTCAGTTGCCAAAGTGAATTGAACTTTGTTCTTAAATAAAAGAAAAAGATAGTTATCGTTTCAATCTATAATAACAACAATAATAACAATTTATAACAAGTTGTCGCTTAAAAGGGACAAAAATGGGCAATTTATGATTTGACCGTACAACCCTCGTTAGAGAGAAAATTGACTCTGGACTTAACCCTATTCCGGGATACTGTTCATCACGAGCTGTGGTCACAAGAAGCGAACTTGGAAATGTTGCTAGAAAACGCTCGTTTTCAGCGCATTGCGCTGGGATTTTTGGAAATGAGACATTTGCCAGGGTGCAATGATCTTAGATATCAAAACACGAGAGACCATGTTTCATCGGGATATCCAAACACCGAGAAGATAGTTGAAAATACGAAGCGGAGCGGATTATTTTTGACGAATTTCGAGGTGTTTGGATAGTCGATGAAACACTGTCTCGAGTGTTTGATATATCATTTCAATCGAAACAAAAACTAAGGAGTAAACGGAGAAGTAAAATCGTCAAAATCTATGCTAATTAACACCGGGTATCCAAACCTCCTTCACAGTTGTGATTTTCTTTTAACTTGATGAATTATTAATGACGTACCTAGGATCTGCGACAAGTATATTCCCATGGGGTTATCTAGATTGCCTTTAAATACAAAATAGAAGGAAGAAATTACAAACTGGGATTGTCAAGCTACTTTATCCATAAAGTTATGCTTTGTGAATTAACAGTCACGTGGAGAATATTTTGACACAGCAATGTTATCAAACAGCTAGCAGAAGGTTAAAGCCGATTTCGATTTGTGGGCAAACTTTCTTCCCTAAATCGGGGTAAATTTTAAGATTATGCTCTTTCCCTTCTTGGAGCTGCAGAAATTTTGTCAGACCGATGTTCTTATTCACACGGAAGAGGGAGGGTAGAGGAGCATTCTTTGAATACGGAGTTTTAATCTGAATTGCAAGTTACACTGACATTTTGTTATTTCAGCGTTTTTATTTTCCTTCCTTCGTTTCTAGCACCTGAAAGGAAGTTTTTACAGCATGACCTTGACTCATTTCACGCCCTAAAGGCCTGGAAACGATTATATTAATAGAAATGCAATCAAAGACAGAATAGCCTGAGCACATCGATACGACTAAATTTCCTACGACTTCAAAGGCAACTGACATTTAGCCCAATTGCAATAACACAGTGCTTCTCAGTATAATTAAGGTACAGTACCAGAAAAAAACCAGCGAAGAGTAGATTTTATCTCATGACTTAAGTTACGACTAAAAACTGAAACAAAGGGAAACCTGATGACGGTTCTAATAAGCGAAATTAGCACTAAGCCAAAATCAGTTCAAACACAGACTCAGTGAGGAGATTACATACAGGCTCGATGACTTTGATTTACCCTGTAACCACTCGCAGAGCTGGGAATGTCGAAATGTTCTCTTCGCCAACCCTAATTTAGCTTGTTTTATCGTCACAGTGTCTTGAAAAATTCCAGTAGAAAATGAAAGATAAAGCCCTGAATCTCGCTGAGCCTTCAAAAGGTAGGTGCTTAAATGTTTTGTCTAAAGTCAAAACTCTATTGAGTGGTCCTCTGTTAAGCGTTCGCTCCCTGTTAAGAGGTCTCTATTCAAATGCCGAATCTCGCTTCACATATTTACTGTATATTTGAACTCCATTAGGCGGTCACCTCTATTAAGCGGACGCTGTCACCTTTTCTTCCAAATTGGCTTATGTTATTGTAATTCACCTCTGTTAAACGGTCACCTCGCTACATTAGTTGATCAACCTGACAGCTGACCTGAGCACAGTTTTATGGTCACGAGTAACTTGCGCTGGCGCTGAACAAAGGTTAGCGACGTGCTTCACCAAATCAAGTTATGTAGCCCCAAATAACAGACGACCATAACTGACTTGTTCACTTCATGTTAAAAACGAGATGCACGCCAAAACTGCCCGTGATCCGCTCTAACGCTCGACGCTAGCCTTACAAACAACATTACTGCAAAATCTGTTCCCTAGTACATGCAACCACTTATGTTTCGCGTTACATTAACCTGTTGCCTATCTCTATCTATTCTTATCATCAGTAACAATAACAATAACAATACCAATAATACTTGTAACGTGCATTTTAACATGACGTGATGATCAAATGCGGGGATTGGAATTTGAAGTGTTGGTTTTCTGTGGAGGGAGGAAAACCGGAGAACCTGGAGAAAAACCCTCAGAGCAGGGACGAGAACCAACAACAAACTCAACCTTCTAATTCTTGCCAATGTCAAGTAACGACAAGGTAGGGGCTTGCATGATGTAATTATTGTCAGTGCAGTATTGTCACATAGGGTGGCAGAAAATTTAAACTTTTCACTGAAGTTCGAACGAGAAGTCTTAGCTGGATACTTGTAAAAAAAAAAAAAGTCTTGCAAAGTTCACCGAAACTGGAACTGTGGGTTATTTTCAGTTTAAGGTGATGGATTTGGGTCTTTACGGTTTTGCTAGGAAAAGCAGATGTTGGAAATATTGTTCCATTATTCTTTACTATATTTCCGGACGGATTCAGTAAACTCTTAATTCACTCATTTTTATTAAATAAAAGGAAAATGAAACGGTTTCCAAGAAAAAATTGAAACTTCTTGTCGAAGCTCTGACTATATTTTTGTTTAAAAAATCTAACAAAATATATATATGAATAACAATTGTTTCTGTAAAGAAAACGAAAAAGGAAAACAAAAAATAATTCCTTTGTTTGGTCATCACTGTTCACATGATTCTCTGTAATGTTCCTAGTTACTGCGATTTTTCAAAGCGTCCCAAACTCAAAAAAGCAGAAATATTCACAAAATTAAACCTGGTTGCTTTAAAGAGTTTTCGCGTAGCCTTAGAATATCCTCTTGTTTAGGTACAACTGTTTATTTTCTGTCAATGTTACACCTAAAATGTACATATAAAACAGTATCTAAAATGTACCTACTACACTTCAAATGACCATCATACAAAAAGAATGAAGCAATCTTAAATAATCTAAGTTAACCGTATAATCTTTTCTATGCATATTGTGGCTCCCTAAAGATAAGGATTGGAATCATGAGTTGCTTCAGCAAACAACATTAAAGAAAATGTAATGACATTAGCCAAGAAGGAATGGCTGGCCAAGCTCAGAGCAAGAGGAGCTAACATAACATTTCTCCATGCAAACGTTTAAGTATCCTTATGCGTTTTCCTCTCAACGAGAGGTAAACGTGTTTAGCTGTTATCTCGATCAAAGCATTTAATATAAATGAACTTGAAATTATCCTGTGAATGAAAGTTTATTTAAGCTGACAGGTAAAAATTAGTACAAGTAATTGATAACGTTTATTTTTTGTATTGAAAGCATACAATTTGTTCAATTTCTGCAAGTGTCGTGAAAATTACCTGGAGCGATGGTACGAGTTTTGAGTGTTTCATGGGTTGGTAAACCTCAAAAAACAACAGTATCTGCTCAAAATTATTTTTTTTACTTGCTATTACTTGTCTCACATCATTTACATTACCTGCACATATACTTTTCAGTGACTTTTAGTTTACACGATGGAGAGTTTATCAAAGATTATACGGTTAACTTAGATTATTTAAGATTGCTTCATTCTTTTTGTATGATGGTCATTTGAAGTGTAGTAGGTACATTTTAGATACTGTTTTATATGTACATTTTAGGTGTAACATTGACAGAAAATAAACAGTTGTACCTAAACAAGAGGATATTCTAAGGCTACGCGAAAACTCTTTAAAGCAACCAGGTTTAATTTTGTGAATATTTCTGCTTTTTTGAGTTTGGGACGCTTTGAAAAATCGCAGTAACTAGGAACATTACAGAGAATCATGTGAACAGTGATGACCAAACAAAGGAATTATTTTTTGTTTTCCTTTTTCGTTTTCTTTACAGAAACAATTGTTATTCATATATATATTTTGTTAGATTTTTTAAACAAAAATATAGTCAGAGCTTCGACAAGAAGTTTCAATTTTTTCTTGGAAACCGTTTCATTTTCCTTTTATTTAATAAAAATGAGTGAATTAAGAGTTTACTGAATCCGTCCGGAAATATAGTAAAGAATAATGGAACAATATTTCCAACATCTGCTTTTCCTAGCAAAACCGTAAAGACCCAAATCCATCACCTTAAACTGAAAATAACCCACAGTTCCAGTTTCGGTGAACTTTGCAAGACTTTTTTTTTTTTTACAAGTATCCAGCTAAGACTTCTCGTTCGAACTTCAGTGAAAAGTTTAAATTTTCTGCCACCCTATGTGACAATACTGCACTGACAATAATTACATCATGCAAGCCCCTACCTTGTCGTTACTTGACATTGGCAAGAATTAGAAGGTTGAGTTTGTTGTTGGTTCTCGTCCCTGCTCTGAGGGTTTTTCTCCAGGTTCTCCGGTTTTCCTCCCTCCACAGAAAACCAACACTTCAAATTCCAATCCCCGCATTTGATCATCACGTCATGTTAAAATGCACGTTACAAGTATTATTGGTATTGTTATTGTTATTGTTACTGATGATAAGAATAGATAGAGATAGGCAACAGGTTAATGTAACGCGAAACATAAGTGGTTGCATGTACTAGGGAACAGATTTTGCAGTAATGTTGTTTGTAAGGCTAGCGTCGAGCGTTAGAGCGGATCACGGGCAGTTTTGGCGTGCATCTCGTTTTTAACATGAAGTGAACAAGTCAGTTATGGTCGTCTGTTATTTGGGGCTACATAACTTGATTTGGTGAAGCACGTCGCTAACCTTTGTTCAGCGCCAGCGCAAGTTACTCGTGACCATAAAACTGTGCTCAGGTCAGCTGTCAGGTTGATCAACTAATGTAGCGAGGTGACCGTTTAACAGAGGTGAATTACAATAACATAAGCCAATTTGGAAGAAAAGGTGACAGCGTCCGCTTAATAGAGGTGACCGCCTAATGGAGTTCAAATATACAGTAAATATGTGAAGCGAGATTCGGCATTTGAATAGAGACCTCTTAACAGGGAGCGAACGCTTAACAGAGGACCACTCAATAGAGTTTTGACTTTAGACAAAACATTTAAGCACCTACCTTTTGAAGGCTCAGCGAGATTCAGGGCTTTATCTTTCATTTTCTACTGGAATTTTTCAAGACACTGTGACGATAAAACAAGCTAAATTAGGGTTGGCGAAGAGAACATTTCGACATTCCCAGCTCTGCGAGTGGTTACAGGGTAAATCAAAGTCATCGAGCCTGTATGTAATCTCCTCACTGAGTCTGTGTTTGAACTGATTTTGGCTTAGTGCTAATTTCGCTTATTAGAACCGTCATCAGGTTTCCCTTTGTTTCAGTTTTTAGTCGTAACTTAAGTCATGAGATAAAATCTACTCTTCGCTGGTTTTTTTCTGGTACTGTACCTTAATTATACTGAGAAGCACTGTGTTATTGCAATTGGGCTAAATGTCAGTTGCCTTTGAAGTCGTAGGAAATTTAGTCGTATCGATGTGCTCAGGCTATTCTGTCTTTGATTGCATTTCTATTAATATAATCGTTTCCAGGCCTTTAGGGCGTGAAATGAGTCAAGGTCATGCTGTAAAAACTTCCTTTCAGGTGCTAGAAACGAAGGAAGGAAAATAAAAACGCTGAAATAACAAAATGTCAGTGTAACTTGCAATTCAGATTAAAACTCCGTATTCAAAGAATGCTCCTCTACCCTCCCTCTTCCGTGTGAATAAGAACATCGGTCTGACAAAATTTCTGCAGCTCCAAGAAGGGAAAGAGCATAATCTTAAAATTTACCCCGATTTAGGGAAGAAAGTTTGCCCACAAATCGAAATCGGCTTTAACCTTCTGCTAGCTGTTTGATAACATTGCTGTGTCAAAATATTCTCCACGTGACTGTTAATTCACAAAGCATAACTTTATGGATAAAGTAGCTTGACAATCCCAGTTTGTAATTTCTTCCTTCTATTTTGTATTTAAAGGCAATCTAGATAACCCCATGGGAATATACTTGTCGCAGATCCTAGGTACGTCATTAATAATTCATCAAGTTAAAAGAAAATCACAACTGTGAAGGAGGTTTGGATACCCGGTGTTAATTAGCATAGATTTTGACGATTTTACTTCTCCGTTTACTCCTTAGTTTTTGTTTCGATTGAAATGATATATCAAACACTCGAGACAGTGTTTCATCGACTATCCAAACACCTCGAAATTCGTCAAAAATAATCCGCTCCGCTTCGTATTTTCAACTATCTTCTCGGTGTTTGGATATCCCGATGAAACATGGTCTCTCGTGTTTTGATATCTAAGATCATTGCACCCTGGCAAATGTCTCATTTCCAAAAATCCCAGCGCAATGCGCTGAAAACGAGCGTTTTCTAGCAACATTTCCAAGTTCGCTTCTTGTGACCACAGCTCGTGATGAACAGTATCCCGGAATAGGGTTAAGTCCAGAGTCAATTTTCTCTCTAACGAGGGTTGTACGGTCAAATCATAAATTGCCCATTTTTGTCCCTTTTAAGCGACAACTTGTTATAAATTGTTATTATTGTTGTTATTATAGATTGAAACGATAACTATCTTTTTCTTTTATTTAAGAACAAAGTTCAATTCACTTTGGCAACTGAAAACACATCTATACGATTTTTCTTTCCTTTGCAGTGATCCTTCTTTTTCAAAAAAAGAGACTGATTACTTTGTATTCACATCGTTTCATTTATAACGCTTCTATTTTTATTGGATGGACGGTCGGCTCCCGAAAGCAGGGCCCCTCAGAATGGAGCGACTAATAATGCTGCTACTTTCGTAACTTTATGGTATCTATGTAACAGCGCCATTGCAGCTATGACTGACAGAAAGCCTGTTGTTAATATATACAAACCTTATTTGTGTTTAATTTCTTTGTCTTAGAACTAATACCGTGATTTTAAAAATGGATAAACGGCTTTGCTTTAACAGCGAAACTTGTACTTACGCAAGCGAGTGGCATCTCAAAGAGTCTAAAGTATTTTGTTTATACAGCTTGGTGCCGCATTCTGACTTCGCGACTTTGACAAAGGTCTTAGAACCTATGATCTCCGATGTTTTTTCCACACACAACACAGCTTTAGGCAACTGGAATGTTTTTCCCTATTCAATTCCTTTAGTTTAGTACTTCGTTATGAGCATGATTTATGCCATGAGATTATTTCTTTTCAGAATGAAGTAGGCAAAGATCATAAAGAAAAATGCTTTAACAACAAGCGATGAACGCATAATCTCAAGATCGCTTCGCACTTCAGATCAACAGGCGATACATAGCAGGTGCGGGCGCAATGCATGATGACTGGCCATCAACCCTTTAACACTACATGAACTTGGATGGGATTTTTACTCTTTAGTATTTTGCATCAAGGATTGATCTAGAACTGAGAAATTGCGGCGAAAGATATCCTTAATCTTGCCTTTGTATTCGGTAGCAGCTTATTTAGCAGAAACCGCGAGCAGAATCGTCCGAAGCAGTTCACAGCAAACGAGTTGAACTGCGGCCTTGACGAGATGAAAGTTCATCTAAAACTCTTGAATTCAAGAGGCCTTAGCATTCAACTTATTATCAATAATTGTGAACTAAGAAATACAACAACTACTTTAGTCTCAGCAGATTTATGAAGAGTGATCCATATTTTGAGCTCAGCGCTGTCTGCAACTGGCATCTCAAACTGGTGTAGCATCGTACGTGCTCCAACGGGTCGAACGTTGGGTTCCTACAAAAGACACTAGTACAGCTCTCTTGAAATCCTCTTTAAAGAATGTGTAAAGTATCGGATTTAAAACCGATGAGCCAAATCGAAGAAACATGAGAACTACGCGAGCCCAGTTGGGTAGATAGGGAGCTTCCAAGTTTAAATCCAACATTAGTCCGTCAAGAAAATAAGAAAACCAGCATGCTATAAAAGTAAAAATCATCGAACCGAAAACAATTACAGCCTTGCCCTCCAGAGGTATCGGTCTGCTTTGGTAAGCCCTCGTTTTATAACTGTTTCCTCTCTTTATATTTTGGATTTGCCTTCTAAGAACTCGGAAGATAGAAGTTAAAGCAACTGCCATAGTAAGTAAGCTCGGAACCACAATTCCAAAGAACACAGTTAAACTGTATATGGTGTCTTTTTTGAGGACTTCATCAGTGGTCGGGCCATCAAACGGTATCCACACGAGTTGAATGAGCGAGGTTGCGAGCGAGGAACACCAGATAAACACCAGGACAGTTTTCAGTCGAAACTTTGTAACGATGTATGGGTAATGCATGGCGTGGATTATCATAAAATATCTCTCGGCAGTTACTAACAACAGGTGCAGCACGGTTGATATTGAAATGAACCTGGAAGACAAGTCCATAGCAGTACATATATGTTCCTTTGTAGCCATATCCACCTCTGCCAGATTGCACGATATGACCATAGGAACAGCAATAGCACCAGCCAGCATGTCCGACAATGCCAAACAGGCCAGACAAAGATTTGTTTTCGTTTTTAAAAATGCCTTTCTTCTGTACAGAAAGATGACCACGGAGTTTGCAAACACGATTGCGGCCCCAAGCAGGCCCAAACAAATGAACACAGATATGTGTGTCTCAGGCAAAGACGAATCAGCTCGCATTGCGGACATGTTAGAAGCGGTATCGTTGAAATTCCAAGATGAACTGTTTAGATGATCACTACAGTTTATTTGAATCTAGGAAATACAAAAGCAAATGAATAAGTAAGCAAATTGTTAAACAAAATTTCAGTAATTAAGAGTTGAATTCCTATCTTTGGTTATTTTCTTATTGTCATTATTCCTTTGGGGCATAGGCCTCGTTCACACTAGGCCAGAGAAATTTGAAAACTCAACAATCACGGGCTATTTTGAATTTGTGTTTGAGAAAAACTCAGTCAGGGAAATCACGTGATTATCATGATGCCATTGTTTGCGAAAAGCTTTGTTTTCAAAACGTTTTTTTCCACATAAAAGCGCAAAGCCGGCGTTTGAAGAGCGTTTTCGTGTAGGTCGGCGTTGTCGAGACTATTGCTCTGGACGGCAGGCTGAACCAGTTAAGAAATAAATCCGCGTTTTCACATTTATTCGGGTGTAGTTTAGACCGGGCGTTAGTATTTATAACAACAGGAGTTCTCAAACTCATTAACATTCATAAATGTAAACAGTAGAAATCATAATCTTGACGGAGGTTTGATAATGGGCTCTTAAGTAGCCTATATTTTCAGGATTTTATTTCTCTCGTTGTTCTTTTGTTTAGACTGAGATAAAACGATGCCTTGGCGGTGTGCGTCGTATTTTTTGTTTCAGGGGGGGGGGGGGACGTGACGAAATACAGTCTTTTGCTTATAGTTCTGTAAAAACGAACCCCTGGTGAATAATTTCCTCAAGCAGTAGCGCCCTCTCTCTCGCTAGAATTGAAGTGATCGTGTATCTATAGTCTATGGGAGAGTTATGCAGATTAATTATGCATAGGTTTGCATGTACATATATTTAAAAATTACTCGCCGAGGGCGAAGTGAATGCTGGTGAATATTCATCGAGACGTCGAGAGCAGGTGAATATTCACCAACGGTCACTGAGCCTGAGGCGTATAATTGTCTAAGTATCATCATGAATTTTCAGAGGTGAATATATAGAACTACTGACAAAATAACGGATTAAAACATGAAAACAAAGACGCAATTGTTCGAGTACAAAAGCAGCCATAGTTTTAACGATAAGCTTACGTGTACTTCGATTGTGGATCAATTTACTCATCGAGTTCGGCAATAAAACAAACGAGCTAATCTCTACGAAAAATAAATTCATCCGGTAATTTTGTTTTATCGTGCTTTCTTCATTCACAGTTGCCATCGTCGCCTAAAAACGAGAAGCTTTAGTTTAAAGAAAAATCAATTTCGTCAATCGGTCTGACCTGCTAGCGATCAACGATCCACACAACAACTGCGTTTTGCCATTTTTGGTTCAAGGGCGACAGCAGTCATATTGAAAATTCTCCATCCTTTCAAATATCCTGGACTTGGAGTGATGTCTTTCAAATAAATGAAAACCTCATTCAATAACTGTCCGCCATGTTCACTTGAAGGCCAGATGGCAAAAATGGCGAGCATAGTAACCAAGCTCTAGAATATAGCGTCATATAACGAGCTTTTCGACCAATCAGAATATCCAATTCTTATATTCACCTCTGGAAATTATACTAAATTTATATATAAACAAATCATTGCGTGCGCTCAACTGGTCAGTCAGCACTGGTTTATTGTGCCGGTAAAACATGGAAAAATCGTGCGTCTTCTGAATTATTATATAAAAGCAATAGACCACAAGTTTCTATGGTTTACACTCTGGTAAACCAGTTACCGCCTACGGCTCGTGATTTACGTATTCCTCTAGTGTTCTACCAACATCCCGCGTGGTTTACGAGCATATATAAACCATAGAAACTTGGGGCATATTGCTTCATTCTCTGGATGAATTATTTTTGACTTAAAATGATGTTTCGTTGTAATAATCGAGGGCGGGCTATAATCTTTTCTATGCAGATAGTGGCTCCCTAAAGATAAGGATTGGAATCATGAGTTGCTTCAGCAAACAACATTAAAGAAAATGTAATGACATTAGCAGCCAAGAAGGAATGGCTGGCCAAGCTCAGAGCAAGAGGAGCTAACATAACATTTCTCCATGCAAACGTTTAAGTATCCTGATGCGTTTTCCTCTCAACGGGAGGTAAACGTGTTTAGCTGTTATCTCGATCAAAGCATTTAATATAAATGAACTTGAAATTATCCTGTGAATGAAGTTTATTTAAGCTGACAGGCAAAATTAGTACAAGTAATTGATAACGTTTATTTTTATATTTAAAGCATTCAATTTGTTCAATTTAAGTGTCGTGAAAATTACCTGAAGTGATGGTACGAGTTTTGACAGTTTCATGGGTTGGTAAACCTCAAAAAACAACATTAGCTACTCAAAATTTTTTTGTTTTTTTACTTGCTATTACTTGTCTCACATCATTTACATTACCTGCACATATACTTTTCAGTGACGTATAGTTCACACGATGGAGAGTTTATCAAAGATTATACGGTTAACTTAGATTATTTAAGATTGCTTCATTCTTTTTGTATGATGGTCATTTGAAGTGTTGCAAGTACATTTTAGATACTGTTTTATATGTACATCTTAGGTGTAACATTGACAGAAAATAAACAGTTGTACCTAAACAAGAGGATATTCTAAGGCTATGTGAAAACTCTTTAAAGCAACCAGGTTTAATTTTGTGAATATTTCTGCTTTTTTGAGTTTGGGACGCTTTGAAAAATCGCAGTAACTAGGAACATTACAGAGAATCATGTGAACAGTGATGACCAAACAAAGGAATTATTTTTTGTTTTTCTTTTTTCGTTTTCTTGACAGAAACAATTGTTATTCACATATATATTTTGTTAGATTTTTTAAACAAAAATATAATCAGAGCTTCGACAAGAAATTTCAATTTTTTTTCTTGGAAACCGTTTCATTTTCCTTTTATTTAATAAAAACGAGTGAATTAAGAGTTTACTGAATCCGTCCGGAAATATAGTAAAGAATAATGGAACAATATTTCCAACATCTGCTTTTCCTTGCAACGCTGTAAAGACCCAAATCCGTCACCTTAAACTGAAAATAACCCACAGTTGCAGTTTCGGTGAACTTTGCAAGACTTTTTTTTTTTACAAATATCCAGCTAAGACTTCTCGTTCGAACTTCAGTGAAAAGTTTAAATTTTCTGCCACCCTATGTGACAATACTGCACTGACAATAATCACATCATGCAAGCCCCTACCTTGTCGTTACTTGACATTGGCAAGAATTAGACTTCGATCTTGAAGCAAATATAACAATTTAACTTTCGACTCCCAGGATGTTTGGAGATGCACTTTACTTTATAAACAACTAAACGAAGAACCCTGCCAAACTGAAATTTCGGTGAAAATAAAAGTCACTGGAAAAGACAATTTCCTAACACCTGCTTTGCAAGATACGTTTCCGTCTCAACTGTAGAGATATTAAGTCAGAGAAATATTAATTGATTTCGTACTATTGTTTAACTCGAGAGGTGACGTGCCAAGCTCTTAGATCAGTGGCTGACCGAAGGACGTCAAGAGATTATTTACTTTTTAGAATAATAGAGCGAAGTGACTTTAATTTATATTAAAATTTGAATGGCTTTGCCATTTCATAAATTAATGTTTAAGAAAGAGCCAAATACATAACTGACATGGTTTTATTGATTTTTGTCGACTTTTGTCCTTTTGTCACAGGAGATAACATTTATCAAAGGTAAACTTAGATGAACTCGAAATTTCTGGATTTGATCATGCAAACTTATTTCATGGATCGCGTTATACATACAATTTGATTGATTTTCGTCAGTGTAATAAAAAAAGACCGGTCTTATATGCTGAAAAACAATTCAGTGAAAATAACAGGAACATCATTATAACCTAACTTTCGCACAATTGAAATGCTGCAGAAATATACTTGTTTATAATAATGCCGTTATTGAAAATGCCAGTTCTGCACACGAGACATTTTGTAATAACAGAACATAATGTAAGAAATAAGACACGACGTTGAAGCCCAATGACTAGCATATTCTTGACTTTTTTCCCTTTTTTGAAACAGATAAATAATATTTTTATCTGTGACTTCGCCTGTAAACAAATACACTTTTACGCGTGAAATACTAGCCAGTAACTAGATCATTTTAATTATAACCATTCCCACTGTGTACAAGGCAAAATTATAGTCCTGAAATAAAATTAATATTTACATTGTGATCAGTCTTGATTTTGTCTTCACTGCCCGTACCTAAAAAGGAGCAGATTTCCAATTGATTGATCAGTTGTGTTTTCGTAAGCAGCGAGCCGGGTTATTCAAACCCCGATTACGCTAACCCAAGATTAGTAACTTTTTGATGAGGTTTTCTGTTTATATTGTTTGATAGTCAGTTTTAAGTTTGAATAATCTCAAACTACGTAAAACATACATAAGCAGTGGAAAACTTTTCCATACAACAAAAATTAATACTTTGTTTAACATTTAATTTGATTTATTTCATCGGCTTATTTCACTGTAAAGGAGAAAAAAGAATCGGACATCAGTGAAATGTTTTAGCTATTTTACATTTTTGCACCCGAATATGAGTCTTCACCTACGACGAGACCTTCGCCACAGAGTTGGACTTGGAAGATAAGAGACGAAGTACAAGACGTAGCTCACTAGCTCCGTCATAACATTGTCATGAGTAACCACAGATCTACGAGGAGCCGAGTGGATACACAGGCTGCTTATTTAACAATGTTACACGAAATGCAGCATCAATCTATAACGAGCTAAAAAGGCATCAAAAACTGATTTCATTATGGTTACCAATAATAAAAATATTGATAACTATTAATGCTAGACTACAGACCGAGGGAAAATGCGAAGTAAAGTATCTGAAAAGCTTATTGAGTAGATCATTTTAGCCAGAATGATCTCGGAGCTGGCTATCAGAGCTTCGCACAGGATTTAATGCCTGACGAAAAAACAACCCCCAAAATTCTGAAACTAACCTTCTATTTTCTCTCAGAAGAACTCCTGTTTTTACATGTTTTATCCAGTTTGTCGTATGTACTGATGGCGAACTTCATGATCTGTTCACAATAGCCTCGGCTGTATGTTTATACTCTTTGATAATTAAAAAAAACCAATGAACGTATTAAATATTCAACAGATACTGAAGAAAAGATAAGGAAATAAGAATAACAAAAACGATGACAATAAACCCTTGGACTTATTGCAAACATTCAGATATTTTTTCTAGTGCATTTTAGCTTTGACAGGAATATAGTTTTTTCATGTTTATTATTTGCTATAACTTTATGTTCCTATTTCCGATTGGAAAATAATTCAGTTTAGACAGCCAGGCAGGTAGACAACTTGATTAAGATGCCAGTCTCTACAGCTGCCAACTGTATTAAACTTACTGTTACATGCTCTGATAGATAAAGAGGTAGATTCTAAAATAATTTGGGTTAGAAGTGACGTAGCATTGTAACATCTTTTCCACTTGTATTACTTCGTAATTTCTCAGTGTTCTGAACTCACCGGTTCATCTATCAAAGCATTATGTCAACCATTTTTCTGTACCCAGATGTGCAATTAGCCAATAGCACGCTTGGGCTTAACGAATTTTGGCTGAATTCGGTCATGGTAAAATCATTACAATCACAAGTGAATAGTACTTTTCGCGCACTCTGATTGGCTAGCTAGGAAGTGATAAGTGATTAGCCAAGTACTAGTAACCTCCGAGCAGATAAAGTTACCCTTTGGACCGCTACTTATTCAGCTTGTGTGGTATATACTAAAACAATTATTCGCCTGAGTGTCGGTGAAACCGTCCTCAAAGTTCTTTGTATGTTTTTGTTCTGTTTTTTTTGGCCTTGACCCTGCACAAAACACAATAGCTGTTTACTCCGTACTAAGGAACTAACCAATAGAAACGTGTTTGTTACGTAACTCATGCATAGTGTATGAGAGCAAAACAAAAGATTGTGCACGGTCGTGGATGTATAACCCATAAATGTAATAAAAACCATAAATGTAATACCAACCATAATTGTAATAAAACTTGACCATATATGTAATACTAACCATAAATGTAATAACTTTTAACCACAAATGTAATAAATCTACTAACCATAAATGTTATATAAAATTTACCCCTAAATGTAATAAACAGAACAGCCATAAATGTTATAAGGCTGAACGACCATAAATGTAATAAGCTGGCTGTGACTTCCAAGTCAAGGGGCCACAAACTTGTCATTCTCTTTGTGCACTTCTTACTTGATGACACTGGACTCGTTCATCAAGTTAGCTATAATTTAGAAAGTACCCAAAGTACGATTAAAAGGTTTATATATCAGAGGGTTTGAAGTACTAGTGGCTGATGACATGGCATCGATTTGAAGGAGCTTGAGGTTTTCTTTGAATCAAGACGAAATCGATCTCATTCAGTCAAACATTACTTTATATATATTTAACAATTATTCCACGAGCGCACGTTGGATATGAGATGATAGATAGCCAACGAGGCGCGTAGCGCCGAGTTGGCTATAATCATCTCATATCCAACAAGCGCGAGTGGAATAATTGTTTTATTAAAAACGCCCCCAAAATATAGAAAACTAGACTACAATAAAAACAGAAAGGCCCAAAAAATCACGCATACGCTCGCCATTTTTGTTGATCATGGTATAATGGCTCATATACCATGATAGCTTAGCCAATGAAAACTCTAGAATTGCATTATCCAATGATCCAGTTTTTAATAATGCTACATGTACACGTTATAAACAAAAAGCACGCTACTTCATATTACATCTTAGTTACATGCTGAAATTCTGAAATTCTGGAACGAGCTTCATCGAGATTATACGACAGAGGGGCTTGTCCGGAAATAAGGTGCAGTTTGATCTCTGAGGCCGAGATTAAGAGTCCGTTGTCCGTATTAGAGAGGTGTTTTTAAGGAAGATTTAAAAATTGAAACAGGCTTATTCCTTGAAAGGTGTTGTTTAACGAAATCTACCTTTTACGTGAGTCTTCTTAAAGCTGGAAATTTCTCACTTGCCTGAACCTCAATTCATCTTCAAAAGGATGGAATTCAAACGTTCTGAGCAATTAGGACATCGTCGTGTTTTCTGCTCCAGAGGCTGGTCCCATTTTTCTTTCTTTCTCTTCTTTTCTTTAGTTGCATATGCAGCACACTCAATAAAGTTAAAGTAGGGTCCTCGTTTAGGATTGCACGCGAAGAAATAGAATTGTTGTTTCTAAGGGATGGACCATTAAAAAAGTGATGGAGGGGGGGGGGGGGGGGGGAATTTTCAGCTCGCACGAATTTTTTTTTCAGGTGAAACCCTCTGCGCGAATATTTTTTTCAGACAAATATTGCTTTTTGAAAATGTCATAGACAGGCCAACACAAACTCCCCTATGTGGTTTTACGGTAGTGGCACATAAGCCTCTAAAGTTTTGTTCTGGCGAGTTTGTCTTTGAGCGATTTACCTTTTATAAAAGTTAATAGACAGGCCAACACAGACTCTACGATAGTGACACGGGCGTAAACCTTAACAGTTTTACTCAGACGAGTATGTCCTTGAGCGAAGATAGTCTGCCTGCCAATGAAAACCACACTTTGTGGTTCTTAATGTTTGTTAAAAGTACCAGTGGCAGTGTTGCTGTTTATATTGTTGACTACATAGTTTATGTTGGTAAGAGTTAAAGTTTAAACGCTACAACTACATGTAAATGCACTTTTTCATTTTATTATAGAATCATTATTCAAGGCGATAAGACCAATACTCTAATTTTATTGTGGGCAGAAATAATTTTATAGCATATTTACAAAGATACCAAATCCTAATATTTATATTTTTTTACTATAAATTTTATATGTTGAAAAGTTAAACATCGAAACTGTTTATGGAATACACAGGGTACATTGTATGTTGCAGGTAGACTCGCTGCCAATGAAAAACCATACTTTGTGGTCCTTAATTTTTGTTAAAAGTACCGATTTCAGTGTTAATGTTGATGTTTATGTGGTTGACAGTTTTAAAGTTTTAACACTCTCTACTACGTGTGAATGCACTTTTCATTGTATTATAGAATTCTTATTCAAGGCACGGGCTGCTGTTCAAGGGGATAAGACTCATCCTCTAATTTTTATTCTGCGTATAACGAATTTAATATTTACAAAGATACCAAATTCTAATATTAATTTATTACAAATTTCATTTTATTATTTCCATTATAATACAGTATACAGTGAATGTTGTAGCATAACGAGCCAGACGTTCTTAGCAACCAAAAATAGACCTTGGATCCCGTGGAGATGTCTACATCTCCACGGGATACCAGTGGCTTGTAAAATTCCAGTGTAATCATATCCCTGGCAGTGATCGTTTGTGTTCTACAAAATGCGTCATGGTGGGTCGTCATGTGTCCAGACACTTTGAAAATCACTTTATGTTATGCAGTCAGGAATTCTCAAAAATCATTGCAACGAGATTTTCAAAAACCTCTCAAGAGGTTACGCTCACGATTACTATGCGTGATAGAAATCACGAGCTCATAATCTTATTGTTTTTCAAGTAATGCGAAGCGATTCTGGAAACTACACGACGGAATGTGACAACGGGTTTTTCCGCTGTGACCACGGGGTTTCTTGCTCTGAACTCTAACTGGGGAAAACGGACGTGAAAGAGGCCTAACTGGCTGGACAACTGCGCTTGACTGGGAATTAGCTCGGAGTGACTCGCTTGCTGCGGGAAAGGAACTTGTCACGGGTTCCAAAATACCGTTGGATCTGCTACAACTGAAATCAGGACACTCAGAGAACTTGGACTTCACACGTTTATTCTTCGTACCTAGCTGTGCAACTCTTGATGTACGTCGCACAACGTCGTGATGAAAATCGTAATTCCCCGAGACTGATGTAAAACGTTATCCGCGGAGATGTAAATCCTAATACGGCGAGATGTAAATCGTATTACAAAACGCCGAAAACCCCGTTTCTTCGCTCTTTGCTCCACGGAAACGCTTGCTACGCAGGCTATATTACAATGAACAGATCACTTTACTTATAACTAACGCCATACACGATTGCATCATATAAGGAACAAAATAAAGACGGCTAAATAAAGTCAGCTTGAAACTTATGACGACCTAAAAGGCATGAATAGATTTCTGAATAGAGTCGGCTTCACTGATATCGTCAACTAACTAAACTTAATTTTATAAAATAAATGTGCCAACAAAATTCAACAAAAGATATATGCATAGGCTGTATATTCAGCGTATAAAGCTGCCTAAAGAAACCTTATTTTCCGGCTAAGGTAAAAAGAAACTTTTGAACTAAAAGCCATTTACTTGTCTTATGTCTTCCTCATTTCACAATATATTAAGATTTGAACAGCGACGACTATTATACGAGTGTATCGAAACTTATTTACTTAAAACAATATGCATTGGTTAATCGCAAGTCACTGTTTAAGTTCCTAACACAATAGAAGTTTGACAAATTTTAGCCAAACAATTCTCCAACAAAGTAAAAGTCCCATTTTTAAAACCATTGCTATATTTTTCTCCTGACAGGAAAAATCACTATCACGAGTTTGTTACATATCCAGAAGCACTCAACAACTGTACTGCATGGACTTCACTGACACTAGGTGAACCAGAACCCACCACAGCATGTTCCTACGATGCCACGCACGACGGAAAAAAAACGTTGACGATTTTGTTACACATCCCAAAACACTCAGCAACTGTATTGCATGGACTTCAGCCTGGGTAAACCAGAAAATATCCTCTAACCCTCGGCAATGTCAAAATATTACGTGGACGTTTGCGTGGGTAAACCGGAGAGTATTTATAATATGTACCTATACGGATTTTCTATGTATCCGAAATGTAATTGTCTTTCAGAAAACTAGTGTACGAACTAAATTAACTTTGTTTCAATCAATCATTATCACAGCAGGTTTTTTTGCACTACTGGCTTGGATGGTTCAGTATAGGGTCTAACTCACAAATGAAAACAGTGATTTTTAGTATCTATCTAGTCCCCATACTATCTAAAAGCATGACAATCCGTGTAAGTTATGATATAAATAAAAGATTAATCTAATGATAAAACTTGGTACCTTCGTCTTGTTGTCTTGATTCGATGCTCTACGAGGTTGGTCACGGCTAGCGCTAGCTGAAGACACTTTCTGTTCTCCCTGTCGTTCTCAGGTGATTGAATTCATGTACAAGCCAATCGCGGTTCTCGGTTTTGTTTGGTTTTCAACAACTGTTTAATGGTTTCAGCAACAACAAATCCAAACGTATATCCAGGGGCAGCTTCTTTGTTGTTCTTCCCGCGAAAAGAAAACCAGCGCGCCTTCTTTAACTCCGCGAGGAAAATTCGACTAAAAACTGGATCAATTTCGCACAAATGCGTCAGGAGAAACACCATATCTTCTAATTCGGGAGGTAAATCTCGTTTTGAGCCCGTTTTCAATGACCGATGACGGGTTCATTCGAAGTCGAAGTCTCTATTATGTGTAAGCGAACAATATTCCCGCGTTGTGAAAATTTATTATAAAAAAATAAATTATGCGACCAGATCATATCTGAAAATTACCAGGTTACTTATAGTACACAGTTTCTTTTATTGAAAGCAATTATCGCAAACCACAATAGAACCGCAAAATTCTTGCGCTGACAGCAACCTAACAGATAAATGACGACACGCCATAGTAACCGGACCTGGACGTTCCTTCTGCATGAATTTTTTTTTCTTTACCTTCTTCTTTGCACGGATTTCTTTTCTTGGCAATTTCCCTTGCATGAATTTTTTTTTGTTTTTTCCCCACCCCCCCCCCCCTCCCCTCCATCACTTTTCTAATAGTCCGTCCCTAAGGGGTCACAAAGAGCCGCGCCTTAGGGGTCAATTTCACGAAAAATGAGAATGATATAAAGTTTGTGGCCCCTTGACTTGGAAGTCACAGCCAGCTTATTACATTTATGGTTAAGCCTTAGTACATTTATGGCTGTTCTGTTTATTACATTTATGGGCAAATTTTATTACATTTATGGTTAGTAGATTTATTACATTTGTGGTTAAAAGTTATTACATTTACGGTTAGTATTACATTTATGGTTGGTATTACATTTATGGTTTTTATTTCATTTATGGGTGATACAGTGGACCTTCCAACATAAATCGTGGCATGCTTGTATGCTCCTTTGATGTTTGCCGGGCTTCATAACCAGTCTCTTCTATAAACTATGAGCAAAGCGGGAAAGTCTAGATGTAAACAGTACTGCCGGAAACTTGCAGCCCCGGCTTGCAGCTCCCACGCCATTACATCATAGTTAATGGTGGGGACTGGTTATGAAGCCTGGCAAACATCAAAGGAGCAAACAAAGATGCCAAGATTTATGTTGGAAGGTCCGCGACCCTGCACAATCGACTCAACGAGTCACGGGCGTTTCCTAAAGCAAATGAAGTTGGACGTTTAAAATATATCGGAATAGCTCTCCTCCTAAGGTGGTATATTAACAAACGGCAAAGAATGATAGGGAGACATATTTCAAACCTCAATGCCTTTCACTTCACTGCCTTAATGTACAAACGTACCTACCTCCGCGTTAGCAAAAAAACACCGTCTGTTTTTAAAAACGGCAAATATCTAAGACGAAATCTGATAGGAAATCATCCAAAAGCCTGATACTAGAATAGCTTTGAGTATATTGCAGTTCTTTCTGCATTCTCTAAAAGCTAAAGGTATAACTAGTTGCCCGATGCAACACCAAAAATAATTTCTCATGAAAGCTCGACAAACTACGGTACTCTATCCGACTATTTAAACGCCTCTTTGAGAAAAAACTTTGATGCTCACTCAAGAATCACGAGGAATTGTAATGTAAGTTTATTGTGCCCCCCTCACAGAAACACCTCGGAGGGAGGGCGCACCTTTGCAGTAAGAACCGTAAAGGATTGGAACAATTTGCTCGATCACTAAAGACAAAGAAGTCTTTGCAATCCCTTAAGGCTGAATTATGGAAAATGGTGGTACCTTCTCAGAAGACAAAGAGACTGTTTGATCTAAATTAATGAAAATACATAGATGTTTGCATGTTCCGCCCCGTCATCAAATTCTAGAAATATTTTAATTTTGTTATTGTAAATAATATCTATTGCTAATGTAGTTTTTATTATTTGTATTTTTGTATTTTTTAGAGGGCCACAAGTTCATTAGTAATGTGAGTTACTGTTACGTCTCACCCTCATAAAGTCTCTTACTTACTACGTTTCAAACTTCGGAGAAATTATGCAGTCATCATCAGTTTTATTTCACAAGTAATTGCAGGTGTTTCTTATGAGCTTCCAAATTTGTTTTCGACATTTGGTGTTGCTAGAAATGATTTCTTTTGAGAAGATATTTAATGCTGTCGCACACTGACAAGTTTGCAATAGAGGTTTTGCACGGCAGCCATGTTGCATGGCAGGAACAATGAAAAAGTTTTCCATTAGAAAAAACAATTTTTCCTGTAGGAACTGAATGAATCTATTGTTCCTGCCATGCAACATGGCTGCAGTGCAAAACTTCTATACGATATAAATAACATCGGTACAAGGTTTCTGTCCGCTTGTTACTCAAATTTGTGCTGGATTCCTTCCAGATAATATCTAAAAAGAAAGCGAGGTTTATAACTAGGAAGAATAAAATGCTGTCGGAATTGGTCTTGAGCATGTTTCAAGTAGACTGCAAGCCGAGGAGCTTCAATTAACAAGCACCTGCGGGTTAGCGAAGGTGAATCCATGGCTAAAACATGTTGTTACTGTCCAATTCAGTGTAGGCGTATTAACGAACAAATTTCAGTAAAAGTAGAACAGTTTTATCGAAGCTTCTCGAGGCAGTTGACTTTTTATAAGCGCACAGAAATATAAGTGCTGAAACTGAAGTGAAGACAACTCTGATCTATTCCTAGAATCTTCTCAACCCTGACTAAAGCCGTAAAAATTTGAGGCACCCTCATCCCTGCACAAGCAAATGTCGGCACATACAGCACGACTCGCCTTAATTAAAGCATGGGTCTTACCAGGAGCCCATTACCCGGAGCTTCCATCTTCCATACTGACCTCCCAAGTCAACCCTGTCCCAAATCTTTTTATTTGCGGGTCTTTTAATAATAGCCAATCAGAAGAGAGCTGTGGCCCTCTATTGTTATACGTCACATACAGGCCACACGAAAGTATTTCAATAATGGCGGAAAACAAGGAAAGTTTATCATATTTTTAGAATGTTATGCGGACGTCAGCGCGTTTTCGTGGGAAATTAAAGAACTCCCGCAGATATCACAGTTCTAAAAATAAAAAGATACGGAACAGGGTTGACTCAATTGCAAGGGCACAGTTGATATGGAAGCTCCGGGTAATGGGCTTCTGGTCTCACTGATGTGTGATGTTTTTCTAAAATTATAAATTATAAATTGATGTGGCTAAGGCTCTTTGCTGTCTAAAGCAAGCACAACATTATCGCCACATGCAACGGTCCAAACGGACTACCATTACGGGGCTAAATGACATCCCGCGTCTAATGCATCTCAGGACGGCTTCATGTACGATAATGGACGACGCTTGCTAGCAAATCCTTCGACTTGCACCTTCATTGGACTTAATGACGTCCTCCGGCAGACTTCCTTTTATAGACAGCAGTTATAGAAAGCTAATTGAACAACGCCGCCTCCGAGATACTGCGCGAACTAATATTCAGCCGAGTGTAGCCTGGGTAAAACTTAACGCCGATTGGATAAGGGGCAAAGGGGGCGGGGTGGGTTGGGCTAAATAAAAAAAAAATAGATAACATTTCAAGCTAGGTCAGCTCTACAAGCTTCTGCCATTAAGGAATTCCCCCCCCCCCCCCCCCATCCCTTTTCTGGAAGTAAAAAAAAAAAAACCACCGGTTACATAAATCGAGGTGTTCAAATCTGCGGGTACGTTTTTGGAGATACAGACAGATATATTTTAAATTAAACCACCCCCTCCAAAATATAGCGAGACCCTTTCTTTAATTCACTTAATTTAGGACGCTTATAACCTCGTCTTGGACAATGATTAGGCTTACAAACAACTGTTATTCGATACACCCATCTGCTTATGACTGTTTTAAATATTCAACAAATTGTCAACAAAGCTAATATTGCTCAGGAAGTTTTCGTTATATAGACAATAGCCTCAATTTGGCGCGAAAATATGCTCGGATGTTTGTCCGCGGATATTATCTGTTCCTAGAAGCGAACAGTTTTCAGAGAGCGTAGGTCGAAGAAACTGTCAGATTTGAGGAACAGAAAATGTCCATTGACAAATATCCTAATATTTTTTTGCGCCAAATTGAGGCTATTGTGTTTATTATCCTTCAATTTTTTTTCCCAAAACGCGCAGTTTTGAAAATTAGGGATTATCCTCGGAAAAATGTAAACCAAAAACAATTTTTTGCAGAGCACGAGAAGGCCTAGGTACGAGTTTAGCTCTACAGTGTTACGCAGGACTAGTAAGTAGCTGTTTTCTCTGTAAGATCCCATAAGATATGACAACAGCAAACAAAGGCAAACTATTTACTTTTTTTCGTTCTTTTACTTACTCTCTCCCTACTCAGCAAAATTGTGTGCTCCCTGTGGTGAAATCAAACGATTACAACGTTTCAATGAATAAACGGTTAAACAGGTCTGCCTTTTAGATAAAAACGCAGATAGCTAACTCTCTGTGTAAAATAGTAGCCTCGTTCGTTCACGTCTAGGATATATTTTGGCTACAATCATGGACAAAAGTCTTGGGACAAATTTACATTTGTGGCGCTTTTTCACACGCGCCAAACAAAGAGTCACGCGCGAATTCATCTACACTTGTTCAGCCCCTTCCCCCCTCCCCCCACCCCCCACCCCTACAATGTTGGAGACGTGTACACGCTATTTCTCCAGAGGTTTAACATTGTATTGGGGGGAGGAGGGGGGGAAAGCAACGCATCTTGAAACGGATAACAGTGCTATTTTAAAACTCCGTTTTTAAAACACAGAAATTTAATGCAATTACACAAGTGTCTCAAGGAATTTTGCCCACCATTGTACATTGCATCTCGTCAAAGGCGAATTGCTTTAGCTTGACCAGCCTTGGCTGATATACCGTCGAAAAATCAAGAGCGATCGAAAAACAATCAACGACTTTAACAGCACAGCTTACAAACATAAATCGTAAAAACTCTTATTCTCCGGCCACTTGAGCTTAAACAGAAATCTATTGAATATCTACTGCGGTCACGGACATGACAAAACAACGCATGTTGTATAAAAGTTTGATTAATGGCTTAACGTTTCGTATGCTTCAACATACATCCTCGGAAGTGACGGTTGGATGTAATACAATAAGATCTTAAATGGTAGAAAGAAGGACTCGAACCTAATTATGACAATTGTGAAAAACTGATAATATACAGACCTATCCAAGCTTGCTCAGTGTAAAATATATAAAAGGCTAATAAAGAAAACCTTTCTTGCTATCCACATTTTTGTTTAAAGCAGGTTTTAAATCCTATAATTAATAATGTATCCTTAATCCTACAATGAATATCCGAACGCCCGGTTGCGTTGTTTTGTATGTTATTTCTGTTTACATACATGAATTTCATTCTTTCTGTCAAACAAACGGAATACAGTTTAAAGGGAAAGGCAAAAATAATAATCATTAAAAGATCGAGTAATTCAGGCAGTATTTCCCTCGTAAATCAGAAGAATTAAAATCTTTCAGAACATTTACAACTGTAAAAAAAAAACAAATTTTGCTCTCATTTTCAAGATGGTGATGATGTCGGTGTATCCAAAAGATTCCTGAATCATTGTCAATCTTAAAATACTACGGCTTACTTCTTTCGAATAATTTTCTAACTTCAGCTCAAATCCTTAACTTAATAACGCTTAACCTCAGCAAAAAAATTGACAAAAATAAAATAGAGTTAACAAGAGTTCGTAGCTTAAAAGTTTAACTACTGAAAAGTGTAAAAGCATGTAAAGATGATTACAGCGCTGATTATATTACCGTGAACACCTAAAATATGTCTGGAATGTTTGTGTTGTAACCAATCACATGCGAGATCTTCACACCACAGAAACCACAGGCAACGAACCGTTTCCTTAATCGGTCACGGAACAAATTATTTTTGTTTTGTTTAAAGGAGAAGTTCACTCAAAATTGGGCACGTTTTTCCTTTTCGCCAACGGAAAGCTAATTCGATGATCGATCACTCACCAAAATTTCAGCTTCCAAAGCGCTTTCAAACCATATGAAATCCTCGTCTAAAGTTGCACGAAAATCGAAAAAACAACGCCGCCATCTTGGAGTAACTTAGCAGCCAGGCGATGTATGCGTGACGTCAAAGAGCTCAGCAAAATATGGCTGCCGTGGAGCTCTATCGCTTCGAACCAGAACGTGCTCCCGAAGAAAACCAAGCACCTGATCGAGAGGACGATACCGATGAGCTTGAAAGACTTGTCAATGTTAACTGGTGCACTTGCGGTCGTTGTGAGATCAGAGAAACTGTAAGAGAATGCATCTGTTGTCTCGAAGCGCCCGAATCGGAAAACAAGTTTACGGAAGGTATATTATGAATTTTGTACTTTTCAGACCTTTCAAGTAAAGTCAATCAAGCATCATACTTTCCTGATTAAGCCTAGTTTAAAATGCCTTGTTGGGAAACGAGCATTGCCATAACCTGATATGTGCTATTTAATAAAGTTTTTAGTTACTCTCAACTTCGAGTGGCGGAATGGCTTGTCAATAGTCATTGTTATTTAGTTCGAAGTGCCTTAATGATCGGCAGCCGGTCAAGGTTTAAAATAGACTACAAGCATTTTTGTAGTCAAGGCTAAATAGCGCTCCGGTTCGCCTAAAAACCAGTCCAGTTAGCCTGCCACTTGGTCACTGCCGGTCACTTCGTCTATTTAAACCTTGACCGGCTGCCGGTCATAAAGCCACAGCTTACTTTTTTATCTCAAGGAGTGAGCAATTTAAGAAAATGGTGTGTATTTCAATCGTAAATGTAGACAGTGAAGGCGGTTTTTTAGCCATAAACCAGTCCACAAACGTGTCCGTATAGACAGGGATTTTTGTTCGAAACTAGTTAAATTGTGTCACTTCACTTGCAAAACAGGGATGTGTTGTATAACAGACCACGAGGAATTTTCTATCGTATGCCTAAATCGAGCTGTTTTAAGAACAGCAATTACAGGGTTCCATTATTTAAACAGATCGCCAGCACCCTCACCCATGCAGAACCGGTAAGAAATGTATATGTATAAATCATTATTTATTAATGTTTATCATTGAGAATGCAGCAAACAAAATTTATACCGTGACATCACAGACTTGCAATTGGCCTTCATTTCATTATCTGATGAAGCAGTATTATCCTTCAAAAAATGGCCAATTGAAGAGTTGAAGTTGCTGACAGTGTACATCATGTTTACAACTCGGGTAGACAGTACAGCGTAAAATTCCTCTGAAAGTTGCATGTAGCTGCAAGCATCTTAAACATTAGAAGATCCGATAGATGTAATTGTTTTGAAAAGGAAGAATTAGGACCTACTTCTATTTTTATAATAGCATAAACCATTCTTCATGTATACTGTGGTGTGTATTTCAGAAACTATCGCTATGCAGCATACAGACAGTACGTGTGGTGGATATACGGAAGACTGGGAAGGAGACACAGAAAGATTATTCCGTCATGTGTTGTCTCTATTATAAGAAAAGAATTTCCCGAAGCTGATGGCAATTACACAGGCTTTAAGGAACCTTCAGTCACTGAGACTGACTTAGCATTTCTATGATTGTTTCCTTATTCAAAAAAATTCTTAATAACAATAATTCGTTCATGCAGCCCTGAAACAAGTTGAAAGAAAAATGTAAAAGTAAATTCATAATAAAGACTGTTCACAATGTGGTACCTTATAACAATGCCCTGTCAGATAACTTGTAATAATGAAAAGTTCATTGAAATCTTGACACATGCCTTGCAATGATGTCTTCTTTGTTTCCACGGGGATTTGGTGCTATATTTTGTGGAAGGTGTGGCCTTTCAAGGTCGGGAACATCGATCTCCCCCTTCTTCAGTAAAATGGTATCGCTCAGAAGATCTTGGACAAATTGATATGACTTCTCTTCGTATATGGGCTTCGCCACCCACTGTTTCTGTAGCTTTGGATATACACACTTGTAGCGCTCATCTCCAGAAGCGGTGGTGGCCACCCCTCTCCCCACATTGCAGTTGTGATCAATAACAGCAAGCTGTGTTCTGCTAACCATCCCGTTGTAAGAATAATGCTGCGACTTATTTACATACTTCTTTGCCATTGAGCCATGGAAGACCTCTAAACATCCGGTTTGAACAAAATCAGCCAGGAGACGGATATCCTTCAGGAGTTTAGGTTTCCATGCCACTTCCTTTAGAGCGTTGTGTGCAGGAGATCCAATTGGAAGCCATACTTTGTTTCTTCTCTGCTCATTAGTAAGCTCGCCATGGCCGCAAGCCGAAAACAATTGGAAGTCAGGCCATTCGTGTACGTCGGCCACATGGTAAACGACTGATTTCCATTTCTCCTGGCAAAGCAGTTGATCTCCATCAGAAGTTGCCGCGCACCACCACAAGTGATTAACTACAGATGCGGTCCATGGCAACAGATCACCGCATTCACGTTTTTTGGACGCAGCAGCTAGATCTTTGCGCACAGACTTTGCCAAGTGCCATGGATCGAATCTGTGTTTGATGTTGGCCTTTTCAGCTCTCATCATTGCGGCAACTTGGAGATGTCTGCATATCAAGTAAAATGGTGACAGGTTAAATGTCTTTTCGAGTCTTCTAGTGGCAGTGATGTTTTCCTACTCTTTTAATGTAGTATTCCTTCGGATAAAGAGTACATTGACACGGAAGGAGAATATTATTGAGTTTTATATGATGTAGTTCAGTTTACAGGTCGCGATAGATGTTACAATTTGGAAGCACAGAGCACTGAAGAAAGCGAAAAAATGGCGTGTGTGGTTACCATATGCATGTAGTTATGTAAAATTATCTTCGATCTAACTGCAATATACCGCACTTTCTATGGGTTTATCGGCGTAATAACATACTTGGGATGTTGGAAAAAAACACTAAAAAAGATTGTAAATCACTCGCCGTGGGCTCGTGTTTTCTATAATTTTCTAGTGATGTCCCAGCATCCCAAGTGGGTTATTACGGCGGTAAACGCCACAGAAAGTGCGGTGTAATGGAGGTTTCATCGATTTACGCAAGTTACATCTGGATAATGTTAGACAAATACCGTTTATATACTGTTTGACGGCATGCTTATCTGGTTGGTAGATCTGCGCTTTGGATCATTTTTAGCTATATTTAGTTACCTGCCATTAGTAAGTAAGTTAAATACCTGTCTGTTGCTAGCAAGTCGATCACTTGACCATCTCTTTCTAAGAATTCGAGGCACCTTTTCAGCCCCTCCTTCTCCATAGCGTTGGAGTTGGCGACCTCAGATACCTGCACAAGGGAAAAATCCACGATCTTTTCTGTCGTCACTTCCATCACACTATACGTCCCGTACTTAGCATTGTGACCAGGACTGTCACATCGTCCGTCACCGGCAAGCACTAGAGGTTGTCCTCTAAATGACTGAAGAATTTCTCTCTGCTGGACAATGTAATGGTTGTTCACCACTGGCCAAAGGTACTTCCTTTGAATATAATAAAAACTACCTTTCTCAAAAAATCTTATGTTGCATGCACTCATGAGAGCACTAACTCTCATGAAGTGATTCCCAGTGAACAGGATTCCACCGCTACATATAAGGTTTCCGGCTGCCATCCCTTTAGTAAACGGCTGAGAGAACCAAGGCTCGATGTGGCCAGCTTTGCACACGGTGGTTACACAAATCAGGCTTCCTTTTTGCTTGAGATAAGCATTATTCACTATGGCGCCGCAAATCCTGCAAAGTTGAAACAACTGCTTTAAACAGCTATCAAAAATAATTGACTTGCTCTCGTTACCAGACTCCTCGTTTTCTTCAAGCCAATTGATGCTTGGGTTATGAAAGAAATCTGCACTTTCGTCATCAAAATCTTCATCTTCTTCGGGGTTCCAATCTTCATCTGAGATGTCACAGCTGCAAACTGAGCCTGTGTCATCAACGTCATCATACCATTCCTCATCAGACTCATCGAAGAGCACCGAATTTTGTTCAACTGCCAAGGGGACAGGCTCAATGTTTGTAACTGCATTCTGGGGGTTGACGTCCTGCTCTGTCTGCTCTGGTTTGTGGCTGTAAGGATGATCTAGGACCACATTTCTTCGTCGTCTCTCAGGCGTTAATTCAACAACTGGTTGATCTGTGAAGACGTCTAGGGGTTCTGTTTGTGTCCCAGCGTTAACAAATGTCTTGACGGGAGCTTCTATGATGGAGTCTGTTTCTGTACCAACATCAGCAAATTGCTTGATGACAGTATCTGACTCAAGTACTTCTTCAGGGAGATTTTCCTCCACCTCTGTGTCTTCTGCCTCTTCAGCAACCTGCTCGACCATTATCGCCTGCTCCATAATTTTCTCAACAACCTAAAATAAATGCAGTAATTGACTAGTAAAGCAAAACTCATTTATACCAAAATTTTCATGCCCGTAACCTACAGGTTACTTGTGTTCAAGTTAATTTACCGATAAAAATTAGCATTACAATAAAGCAGTTAAGTAAACAAAGGAACTAACCTCTCTTCTTTCTTTATTTTGGCGCCTTTTTTCGCTTGCATTACGTTTCACCTGGGGCACTGACCGAGGCTTTTTAAAAATTGTAGGAACAGCGTCAGGCTTTTTTTTTCTTTTGCGTGTTGTTCCTCCTAGAAGACTGTAGCGATGTTCAACTTCAAAGCAGTCGTCTGTGAAGTGTTCCGAACAGACAAATATTTGCGCCCGCTTTGGCAAAAAAGTTTCGTCACGACCCAGCTTTACCAACCATGTCTGGGCAATTTTCTTTTTCGAAATTGGTAATCGATGAAATGATATTCCTCTTTTACTGTCTCTCGGAGTCCTATTGGAGCAAAATGGAGCTGCACAAAAAGGCATTATTAGGAAAATACAAGCACAAACAAAGACGCAGCAAGTGTATTCAAATCAAATCTTCCCGCCGACTTCGCGCCAAACTTCACGCTGAGCTCTTTGACGTCACGCATAAATCGCCTGGCTGCTAAGTTACTCCAAAATGGCGGCGCTGTTTTTCGATTTTCGTTAGACTTTAGATGAGGATTTCATATGGTTTGAAAGCGCTTTGGAAGCTGAGATTTTGGTGAGTGATCGATTATTGAATTAGCTTTCCGTTGGCGAAAAGGAAAAACGTGCCTGATTTTGAGTGAACTTCCCCTTTAAGAATGTTTTACTCACTTGTCCCGGCCTTTGGTCAACCTCTAATGCCCGATGTTCCGAAACCTTTATACTAATTTTGGAGCCATGGCCCCATATCCGACGTGCAGGACATTAGCGACACAATGGCATCGTCATGTAGCGCCTATTTCACAGCTTTACAAGGGTCTGAGTTATTGCCAAATGAGCAGTAAGTCATCTTCCAATTCAACTATCTTGTTGCAAGTTCTGTTTGTTGTTCGACGCATGGAGACTGGTGCCAAATTGTAACCAGTCTTCAGTACAAACACGGACAAAATGAGGAATGATTGCAAGATATTTTACATAATTTTGCTTCAGAAAACTTTACTTAACTGTTACCATATCACTATATATTATGATTAATTGAGTTTGTAATAACTGTGTAGCCAGTAGTGTATAAGTTTAATTACAAGTCCCACATCAGGCTTGGCCAAAGCGTTTTCATGACTCATAGCACAGTAATTTTATTTTCCTTTTATTTTGTTTACACGAAATCACTCTTTCAAATTTATGAAACATTCTCTTTCCCTTAAAAATTATCTAGGCTGGGAAGAAAACTGATTTTACAGTGATTTTAAGTCAAAATTAGGTTTATGCAAATGAGGTCATTTTGCAAAAGTGTTGCATAATAATGATGCCAGGAAAGCAGCAAATCTGAATGACCCAAATTTTTCTATACTCTTTTGGATTATAGGTGCCCTTAGGTAACTCGTGACCTGTGTCTTGATTCTTAATAGGATTACAGGTAAAAATTATGATTTTTTGAAGTTGGGCTATTTTTCGTGTTTTCCGGGGGGTCGAAATTTGAGTAAATTTAGTGTCATGTATATCTCCTCCCAATAATTATATTCCCTAAAGCCATAAACCATTTAAAAGTAGGTTCTTAGTACAAACATCCTATACCATTATATATGCTGTGAACTTTGTACATTTATCGGAATGGTACTCGAAAGTTACCTCTCATATGGGTGTTTTTTTGTACTCTGAGACCCCAAAATAGGACCCCTCCTGAAAAAGTGAAAGGAAGATAGAACAAAGACAAATAAAACTGGATCTAGTGGTATTGTGGACAGAGTTTTGTGTATAACGTTGTGTTGGGAACATTATAAATAATATGTAAATTAAAATAGGGTTTAGCTTGTTGCTCTTGAAGAAGCTTGATCGGTTTGTTCTCCAAGTAAGGCTGATATCTGAACTTGGTTTTCTTTTTGGAGTGTAAGCGGTAGGTGTTGTAGTTGTGAGTTACTTTTTTGATAACTTGGCTCAGGGCTGACTTTACTTCTGCATGAAGAGATGGTTTTCTTAATTGTAGAGATGCTGATTTTGTCCGAATCTTTTGCGAATTTTTTTCCTTTGTTAAGAAGTTCAGTAAGTCCTCAAATGGCTAGCCTGCAGAACAGGCGTAATTTTTTTGCGTATTTTAGGCAAACATAGGCGAAAGCGAGGCGAGCGCGAAGCGCAAGTTGCGTGCGAGGAGAAGAGCACTAAAAAAATAGCGCTAAAAATAGCGCTAAAATATAACGCTAAAAACAAGTGCTAAAATATAGCGCTAAAAAATAGCGCTCCTTCCCTCGCTCGCCTCGCTTTCGCCTCTCTTTGCCTGAAATACGCAAAAAATTACCCCTTTCTGCAGGATATCAGCTGGCAGGCTGATGGAGGTCAAATTCTGAACTTTGTTGGTAGTTGAGAGTTTTTCTTTTTCTTGTATGAGTAGAGATTGTCCAGAACTAAGGTTTTCATGCTCTAAAGTAAAGGCTGTGCTTTGGTACGAAGGAATTGATACGTAATTGAAGATGTGTAAGGTGTTTGTTCAGACTTGTAGTGAGGTTGTAGTGAGGTAGTAGCCGTGGTTAGAAGTGACCTTTTAAGGTGTTATATACGTCGTTGGTATTCAGATTTCTCAGTTACTTTGATATTTAAAATTTTATTTTTATGTTTATCGTTTTCTTTTCAAACGTATTCGATTTATTGTAAAGTTGCTGTAGGTTTCAGTTCAGCTGAAGATTGCTAGGAAAATGTGATGCTGCCGGAGTTGTTTTTCGAGCTTTTATTTGATAGAGTAGATTTCAGATTGTAAAGTGTAGCGTTGTTTCTTTAGATGGTCTTTGAAATGTTTCGATGGTCTTTGAAATGTTGTGGCTTTTAAATAGTGATTTCTTCTGTTTAAGTGTAAAAGTTTTAGACTTTTTCCATGTCCAATGTGGGGTGGTGGTTAAAAAACGAGATGTGCACTTTGGAATTTTCTTGGTGTTGCATGTGATGTTCTTTTTTAGTGTGTATTTGGTTTTCTATTTCCTGTTTTCCTGTGCTTGAATTGTTTTTCTTCGTTTTGTAGTCTCCAAGGTAGGCGAATCAGGAGCTGCAGGTGATACAGGGGGCGCTGCTGACTCAGACGCCCTAGATGATTCTGAAGGTGAAGAGGTAGTGTTCAATTTGTCTTCTTTTCTTTTCCTTTTTTTTTTTGATTTATCAGGTACTAAAATTAAACTTGGTCATGTGCATAAAACTTATTATGTATTTAGGTAATGTTTGAACATCAAACAAATATAAAGAAAAAGAACTCAACTTAGCGTTTATTAGAATCGATAAGAAAACAACAAAATTATACCTTTTTTTTTATCTGCCGCGCAACTAAAGGCGAGAAGAACAGAACACCAAAAAATAAGTTAATCATTGACTTCGGAGGGCAATACGAAGCGAAAAAAAAAAACCTTCCATTATTTCACTATTGATAGGGTCTAAAAGTACTCAGGAGTGACCAAGAGTGACCAGAATGAGATTAAATCAAAATATGTCACTGCTCTTTCTATGACTTCCTGAGGAAGTCATTTTCAAATCATTCTCATCAAATAATGTCCTACTCCCGAAAAGTGGAGTTATTATTATCTGTATAAACGCGTAGCGGACAATTTAAAATATCTTCCAATTCAAAACAACTTTTATTAACGTTGGGAAATGTCCGTATCCTCTGTTGCGAATGCGAAAAACATCACGCTGTTCTTCGCAAACTTCACGGTTCATTTTCCCTTAGTTACAGTATTCACTGATCACGTCCCGATTCTATTGATAGAAGTTGGGAGTAATATTCCTTGTGGGTTTTCTTTTATCGCAGACGTGCGACACACGTTAAATCCTAGACAACGATGATATATGGATTGATTAATTGATTCTATCGTCTACGTTGAAATCACGAAAAAAAGATCACATAACGTAAATTACTTATCTTGCCGAACGTCACACAATGCAACTAAAAATATCTCGACACCTGCATGTACTTCCGCATTAAATATTGCTTTACGGGTCCGAAGAGTTTCGGGGGCTTTCGATCAAATGGGCCTCTGGAGCCCTTTTCTCGAAAGTCCAGGATCTTTTACGGACCGGTAAACTTAAGCCACTTTTAGTTCATCTGCGTTTTAAAACGGAGACGGGTACACGTCTGAAATTTCTTGTATTAAGAGAACCTCTGTTCAAATAAAGAATTCGTGAATGATAACTATGCAATAATATGCTTCGAGATTTTGCTATGGCTTTACGGATGCAAAAACTTTTCCCGGCTTTTGAGAAACGGGCCCTTGGTCTCAACGAGATCGTTAAACTGTAAAACAGAAGCTGCTGAGAGTGAAGAAAACGGTCACTACTGGTTTAAAAAAACCGTGTGACCTTCACACAGATGACAATGCTGGAACTTGTCTTAAAAAGCACAGCTATCGATTTTACGAGATGCTTATGAACGAAGACGAATCAGTCTGTGTTACTAAAGAGGTCCACGTGAACCAAAATAGCAACAGTGAAGTGATTGCTGATGTTATCAATCGCAGATCAAGAAGTGGATAGAAAAAGTTCACGCTGATATTAGCCGAGTATTTGCCGTAATAAGTTGGACGTCACTCACCAAAAGACCCTTAGTAAATATGGTTATGGATTGAAAAGTTGTACCACATTCATTATGCACGTCAATCAGATCAATAGCATGAATGGTCAGTTAAAAGATCTGAAAACGTTTAAGCCGGTTTACCTACATGATATCCAGCATTAGTATATACTAAAACAGTAGACAGCCGACGCGTGTTCTGATTGGCTTGTCAAACTCCGAAGATCCTGTGCTATTTACCGCCGAGGAACTAGGGAAAAAATGGCGTCCCCGTTTGCATCCGTGACAAGTGAAGAAATCATCCAAATTAATTTTTTGTGGTGTATATCATCTCACTGGTTT
>JAHPZR010055783.1:52500-76533 GCA_019787425.1 Platygyra sinensis | reverse complement strand
ACCCTAACCCTAACCCTAACCCTAACCCTAAATTAGGTTCACGGAAGGTTACTTTGCCCACCTAAGAGTTTTTAACTTAAAATCAAGGCAATTTAACTATTTTACCTTATATTTGGAGGTTAAGCTTTTACATAGAAAGCCTAGCATCTAGTGCAAAGACACACTGTTAAGTTATAGAGTCTGCGAGATACAAGCAGTTAAAGTTTCCCCTTCTTTTCATTATGTTATTGAAGGACCTCGTTATTAGAACTTGAGGACTTGGCCAGTTTCTTCTATTATGGAACTTTCACATATGCAACGTGCAATCAACCGTGCCCTGAGTGGCAACAAGGAAGCTCTGGATCTGTTAGATATTGCAGATGAGCAAGTAATACCATCCATTCGAACCATTACACCTCAGACTTTGCAAGCTGATTACAAATATGCCTGCCGACAGTATCTTGCAGCTATGCAGCTTCAACTTAGGGGTATGGAAAGATTAGCAAAAAAGTACATTTTGACTTTATTTTGGATCAACCAACACCAGTTTAAGGGAAAAGCCTTACCAGAAGAACTCTTCCACATACGTTACCAGGACATATTGGACGAAATGTCGATAATGGCCGCTGATTTGCCCCTGACCAGGCCCAGCAGATATGTCTCGGACTCGGACGAAGCAGAGCATGAAGATCAAACCATGCAGAGCGGGAAAGAGCAGTCAGACCCGAGACCAGAAGTTGAAGAAGGGATGAAGACGCCTTTATCTACATCCGCCAGAAAGAGAGAATTAACCCCATCAACCAGTAAGCCTAGCTCAACAACGCCTAGGTCATCAGAACCATCCAAACGTTCACACCACAAAAAGCAGCGCTGCAAAGTGCCAGGCTGCAAGTTTGATGGTTTCAACCTAAAGAGGCACATGCAAGTTCACGTCAAAAAGGGTGAAGTTTCCCAAGAGAATGTCACCAAGTTGAGCACAATCATGTCAAGCTCGAGACAAAGGGGACACACAATGCAGAAGAGCAAAGGTGGCAAACAAAAAAGAGGGCGCTTCCGTAAGTGGTGCCCTGTTCCCGATTGTGATAAGATTATACTGAACGTTGGCAGACACCTTTCCAGTAGCAAAGGACACAACATTGCAAAAGGCAGCGCACGTTACCTAAGGCTACTGAAAGTAGCCAGGAGATACACGGGCACTGCAGAGATGCAAGTCTACCTTGAAAAGCCAGCTTCAGGGGAGAGTGGAAAAGAAGAAACTGAAAGCCAGTCAGAAGAGGAAGAAGAAAGTGATGACCCCGCCCAAAGCATAAAAAAAGCCCGACTAGATCTAGATATTTTAAGCGACCATGGAGACCCAAGAAATGACGATGCTAACCCTGAGGAAGAAGACATCAAGAGCCGTGAAAAAGATGACCACGAGAACTCTAAGGAAGACAGCAGTGAGGACTCTGATCAAAGTGAAGAGGAAGAAGAGAGTGAGCAATCGGATGAAAGTGAAGAGGAAGAAGAGAGTGAGGAATCTGAAGAAAGTGAGGAAGAGGAAGCAAACACCATGACGGCCGACAAGTACTTCACAGCCACTGTCTTTGACAATTATCGCCATCAATGGTTAGTCGGGTTTTACGACTATCTCTCCCGCCCATCTGCTGGTCATAAGAAGAAATATATCCGATTGCAGCACGCGGGCCAGATGAAAAACATGCTAGAGTACATAGACAGCAAGGGTGATGACATCACTTGCCTAGCCAAGGATGAGGGGGACGCCGTGTGGAAACGCTTTGTTGTTCCGGTGCTGGAGAACCAAACCAAAAAAAGTGGGACTGTCATATCATATCTCACCAGCTTTGAGAAATTTCTGAACTACGTGACAAACCCGCGATTCAATAAGTCTGGACCTCCGCTTCATCAAGATTACAAGGACACGTTCGCTGCGATCCTGCCGGAGATCAAAGGCTGGAGATCGACGGTTGACTTGGAAACTCAAGCTGACCAAAACCAGCGTTGGCTCAACGAGAGCGATGCCTTGTTGACGCCAGAAGAGATCAGCGCACTAAAGAATTCCAAACCCTACATTGAGGGCATGAAGGCAATCCAGCAAGCTAAGCAGGGGAAAGAGCTATCCCAGCAAGAATTTACCGCGGCCAGAGATCTTCTGCTTGTGCGCTTTGCAACCGATAATGGCACCAGATCTGGGCCCTTGAATAATGCAAAACTCAGTGACTATACCAAGGCAGAAATGTCCCATGGTAACCGAGTTATGCTGATATCTAAACATAAGAGGGCGAAAGATGGACCAGCAATCCTCAGTATGAAACCGGATCTGCAGAAGTTCATGGAAGTCTATGTAAGCAAGATCAGGCCCAAAGTGGCGCTACAGGGTGTAGACCATCTCTTTGTCACCGTTGAAGGAAAAGCCTTTCCAAAGGGCACAATTGGCAGAAGATTCTCATCCTTCTTTGACAAAGCCAAACTTCGCCAGGGGAAGAGATTGGCCCATGTTAATGTCAGAAAGTTCGTGACTACAAAGACAAAGGAGAGTGGCACACAGCAAGAGGCCGCAATAGTTCAGAGAGTAATGTCGCACTCAGCCAAAACTGCAGAACGAGCGTATGTTCGCACAAACCTCACGAGATTGGGTTCACAGGCCCTCTGCATCATAGAGCGAGTGACAGCTGAAAAGGATGGCAATAAAGACCAAAACGAAGAAGCTGAAACAACATCCAAATCTCTGAGTGTTGAGAAAGGAGTAACCGCTCCGGAAGATGACCATAATAACGATAAAGACCAAAACGAGGAAGCTAAAACAACATCCAAATCTCTGAGTGTTGAGAAAGGAGCAACCGCTCCAGAACATGACCATGATGACGATAAAGACCAAAACGAGGAAGCTGAAACAACATCCAAATCTCCGAGTGTCGAGAAAGGAGCAACCGCTCCAGAAGATGACCATGATGATACCTCAGAACGTGTTCAGTCCACTGGAAGGACCATCGCCTCGAGCTGCACTGTTTCTCTTGTTTCAGAAGTAGTTGTGCCACCAACACCAGGCAAAGAGTTGACCGAAAAGCAGAAGGCAGCCATATTGAGAGTCTTTCACGAGGAGATTACTACAGGCAAAAAAGTAACACGGGCATTAGCGCAAAACAGGTGCTGCACCACTGCTGTCCTATCGGTCCTTGCAACATCCATGACCAGAGTGAAGCAGGTGGTAAACCATGTCAATTATCTCATCGAGAAGGGAACAAGTACACCCCCTCTGCAGTCAGACGAGCAGACGAGCCCTTCAAAGGTGACTGATTGGCTGAAATATGATGATCCTTCCACAAGGTCAAGTGGCAGGCGCCAAGAATGGGATGATAGTGACACCAATGCCATTGAGATGGCCTTCCAAAAGCACTCCTCCTTACCTACGACAACAGAAATTAAAAGGATTCTCAAGCAGGACACTAAATTGTACTCCATCTTGGACAGGGAAGGATGGTCCAGAGTCTATACAAAAGTGAAAAACATTTTCATGAAAAAAAACAAAAAATAAACGACACCACTAGTCTCGGATATTGGTTAGGGAAAAAACGCGAGCTAGGGTAGCCAACCCCTGGGGAGTGCCCCACCAATGATCCTTGGCTCTTTGGCTGTTGTTTAAACCAAAAGAAAAAGAAAAAAAAAAAAGAAAAAGTGTAATGTATATGTTTGTTTCGTTGAATGTGCCTGGAACCGAGGGGGGTTCCTGATGTTCTAACGCCAGGTGAATCCCTCAATGACAGTGAAGGCTTTTGTTATGTGTTGTGTGTTGTGTTATGTGTCCCTCTCACAGTAGTCCTACCTTGTCGTGGTTGAGAGGCTTGTGTGCCTTTATGAGCCAAAGACTTTGTACTAGTGACAGCAGAAAGGCCAAACTTGTACAGGTCTGAGGAGGAGAGGCCAGACTAAAGGGACTACAAAAAAATGAAGTCGTGCCATAAGTACCCAAAGTAGAAATGAAAAATGAGAACAACCTGTTTAGAGATTTCAGCTGGCGATGGCCGCCATCTTGGATTTTTTTCAAAGGGGTACCATTGGCATTTTGGTCAAAATTTACAAAGTGTCTAAAAGACTTTCTTTTACTTAGATTATGGCGAAAATAACTCTTTTAGCTTTAATCTAAGTAAAAGAAAGTATTTTAGTCACTTTGAAAATTTTCACCAAAATGCCCATGGTACCCCTTTGAAAAAAAATCCAAGATGGCAGCCATCCCTAGCTGAAATCTCTAAATATGGCAAAAAACAGTTCAATACATCTTAGAAATGTGTTTCTTCCATAAACTAAGCGAAAGAAAGTCTTTTAAGACTAGAGTTATCACCCCTGCAACATAAGAGAGAAGTAAGGAAGGCTAAAAAAAAAAATTTAGGAAAAAAAAAAAAAGAAAAGAAAAAAAATCTCTGTAGTCCCCAAGGTAGAACAATGCATGACAGGTGCTCAGCCAAAATTTCAGCTCATTCGCCCACAATCTGGCGGATCTAAAGGAAAATCAACATGCTGTATAAATTATGCAAATGAGCATGAGGGCTATGTAACACCGCAAGTGGGCAATGTAACAGTACGTGGGCAATGTAACATCTCGAAGGTGGGTGATGTAACACAAATATGGGCAATGTAACACAGGTGGGCAATGTAACATCTCCAATGTGAGCAATGTAGCGCAAATATGGGCGATGTAGCAGGTGAACCTAACCCTAGTTTCGAGCGGTAACCCTAACCCTGACTCTAATAAAACTGGGAACTCTTAACCCTAGGAGTTAAAGTCAGCATTTGAAAAAAACTTCAAAGAGAAACAACGCTAATAGTACTGTGTAACAAAGCACTTCCAAAAGACGCGGACTGTGACATGCAAGTGTTTTAGCATATTTTATTTCTGGAATACGCAATAGAAACGAGGGGAAATAAGTGCAAGGCAGTTTTCTACAGGTATAAACAAATTGGCATGCGAAGTTTGGAGCTGTGTTGGCCATGTTCGATTTCAGCGAAAATCTAGCGGACATTCTTGCACGTGGCCTTTCAACTGAGCTTACATGCTCCGTGAAATGAACTTTTCACGGTTCTCTAAGTGAAATCAAAGTCCTTGGGCGGCATGATAATGTGAAGTCAAAATTTCAACTGTCCGTAAATGACCTGAAATCAACATTGTCTAAAGCTTGCGCATTGCGTAAAATTAACATTTGCCTGTAACTTGAGTGAAATTAACGTCTTTGCGGTCGCACGTTAACGTGGAATCAACATTCTAACGGTTTTTACCTCAAATCAGCACTTTTTCAAGGTTGCATGCTGCAAAGATCAATATTTTGCGGGATTTTAAGTGAAATTACCGTCTTTGCAGTCACGTGCTGGCGTGACAACAAATACAAGTTTTTGCATACGTAATATCTCGAAAACAGCTAAAAAAAATTCCCTACCAGTGAAAACGGCAGTTCAGTTGCAAAGACACGAAGAAGGATTTTGAAAGAAGAAGAAAAACAACAACGAAAAAAAAACAAAGATTTCATCGACATTGAATCGAGCCCTCAAGTGTCACATCAAAACAAATTCGAATCAGCTTCATTCGGCGCGTTATCCCCTTGAGCTAACGAAGCAGCGGTGAGAAACCATTGTGTTATAGTGACTTGATCCTTTAGCGAAACAAAAGGTTTCTTTTGTTTTTCGTTCAACAATAGATCACTGAGGGTTGTTTGCATACGTAATATCTCGAAAATGAAGAGCAAACCAGCAAACAAAAATACAGGGTGATGTTTTCAAATGGAATAAAGGCCACATGCAAAAATTCAGCTAATTTGGAGCAAGAAACAAAAACAACCAAAATCGTCACTTATCCCCCTTTTCCACTAGCCTCTTCAAATGTATTTCATTCTCAAGCAGCGCAATGCCGTTCTCAACAGTCTGGCCTTAGTCCTTATGGCCATGGGGATGGTGTTCGATGCCATCTACAAGAAAAGTATCACCATGATGGTCTTGGTAGCCTGCAGCGCCTTGCTCAAAGGCTGGATGGACTTTAAATGATTACACAGCAAGATGGACATGTGCGTTTTGCCTATACGACTTTTGAAAAGATCGGTTTGCAACTATTGACCTTTGCGCGAGGCTTACCGTTGGAGGATGATGCTTTATCAAACTTTTTAATAACCTCCCACGCCAACGAGGAAGCCATTTCAGACTTGGCGCCACCTATTCCGGACAGACTTATAAAGCAGTACGACGACAAATTTCAACACATTGCATTGAACACCGAAGAGAGCTAATCAAAAATGCACTGAAGACGCAGACTCACACGATGTGGAGGCGTACGCCGACGACGCCGAAGACAGACAGGCGGTATCTTGCCTTTTATCATTCTAGCTCTGATTGCAGCTGGTAAAGCAGCGGCTTTGGGGGCTGCTAGTGCTGGTCCAGGCTATGGCGCTAAAGCCATCATAAAGAGAGCGTCGCATTAAAGAAGGTATCATAATGCATCATGGATCGCATGGAACGACAACGACCCTTTCTGCACAGTCTGTTACGACAAGGCAATAAACACAAACGGGAAGTACTGATAGAACATGCCAATAAGGATCAAATCAATTCTGTGAGCGAATTGGTTCTTAATGTATTACGTAAAAATGTCCCCGTCTCGCCCCAGATCGTCCGCCAATTGAGACCCTATAAAGATGTAATGCGCGAAATTAGTAAACGCAAAACGTCGTTGAAGAGACCAATGAAGAGCACGTAGAAACAACACCTGCGGCCCATACCATCTGTCTGTGTAAAACGTGTTCTCAGTCCTGTCAAGACAAAAAACAGTTACGAGCTAGGAATGCAGCCTTAATTGGCGAGAACAGCGACTGGCAAAGGGGTTACGAGCATTTACAAAAAGTCTATAAGCAACTTGTTGATAGCTATATCGATCTTAAAGCCAAGCATGAAGGACATGATGATGGTGCCTGCTGAGAAATGGCAAACCTTGCAAAGCCATTACAAGAACTTGGCTACCACTAATTGAGCGCTGGACAAGGTGGGCGAGTTAGGTGCCACAGAACATCTTCTGTTAAGTGACCCCAACATTCCGGACAGTATGGCCGTGCGTATGATCAAACCTTTGTCCATGCAACGTCAGAATTTGACCAAATGGTTACGCACTGGTGATGTGGCCACAGTGGCGGCTTTAACGGATGCCAAAGAGCCAGAAGCCATGGTAGACACACCTTCCGAAGCGCTGCTTAAAAGGCTGTTGAAACAAGTACAAACGCCTAAAGCTACACCTGCCAAAGCAACACTAGTAAGACCTACACTGACCAAACGTCTCAAGTTAGAACCTCAACCAGGCTCTAGCGGTCTCAATAAAAAGCCAGCACGCAAAAGAAAACAGTCAGTAGCCAAACAGTCTGCACAAAAGAAAAAAAGCAGACTCAGAAAAGCACTAGTAACAGGAGGCTTAAAGGGTTTAGCCAGCGCGGCAGGTCTTAAGATACCAGACGACGATGCAGGTAACCTAAACGGTAGTTATCTAGGCCCAAAAGCGAAGAAAAAGGGAAAGGGTAAAGCCCCCAAAAAGAGCAGGCAGACAGAACTTCAAAAATTAGCTTTAGACGAATTTCAGCGAGGCAAACTAGACTACCCATCCGATGATGACTCGTAAAGGCCGCAGCAGACGTACTACGGCAGGCAGAACTGGGAGACGATCTAGAAGAAGGCAAGCAGGAGGGTTGCTGGACATCCAAAAATGGATCAGTAAGAGTGGGAGTGAGTTTCATTGGCCTGGCTATCAGTATCTGGAGCCAAGCACTAAATTGGAGCAACGTTTGAAACGCGGGGATCCAGGTATCAATCGTTTGGATCGTATTGCCAAGCAACACGATATCGATTACTCCAAAGCCAAGAACTTGCGTGACAAGTGGACGCCGATACGAAAATGATCAACGCTATCAACAAGTTGCCTGGACGCAAGACGATGACGGAGCACGTTGTGAAACGTATCATGGAAGCAAAGAAGAGGTTAAAAATGTAAACCAATCCTAACCTGCCACGTACAGCGCAAGCGGTGGTGTAGAGCCGATGTTAACACACAAGCAGCATGAAGGTGTACACGAACCACAACGCCATTTTCACGTTACTAGAACGCTACATCGAAATAGAAGCTCATAGCCCCTGGGATGATATCGAGGATATCTTATTGTTTGACAGACAACTCATACAACCTACTGATGCAGAACAATACGATATCAGCGTGACCGATTTGGGAAATTGAAGACCGGAATGGAAAGAGCACGTTTTACCCTACATCGAACGCGTGGTCATGCAATGGGAATCCGTGCATATTGATTGTTTGTTATGCAATGGCTTGGCCTGGTATCAAATCTACTACTTGCCCACCTCTCAACAGTTGAGATTCAAACGCGTCAAGCCCAAAGTATTACATGGCAAAGACTTACTCTATTGTACTCAAGACTTGGACTATATGTTGAAGAGAGCGCTGCTAGCCATGGTACTCCCGGGACAATTGGTGTGGGACATTCAAGATAGAATCAATCGCTTGGCAGGTCAAGACATACACATGGACAAACCCCTCAATTTTGGAGATGCCGCCACTATACTGGCTGATACATTTATTAAACTCTTAAATCAATCGTCGTAAGAACACACTGTGTGCATGTCTTTTACATCCATTGTAAAGAGGTGTATGGCCGCCCCGGCCCTAAGTCGCTCTTTTTGATTTTGAAAACTAGTAAAACTTGCACAATCGGGTGCATTACAACACGCTAAATGAATAGGTTTGCCTTGAAAGGTGTTCGATCCACGTAATTTTTTACAAGGCTCGTGTTCTAGACACGGATACAATGTTTTTAAGAATAAATTCTTCATCCACAATCTCTGCGTCCTTGACAATGTCTGACACAAAATGGGTGATGGGAATGGGTCCTTTCTCGTTGTGAGGTGGTCCGCGTTGCAGGTAACGAGCGTGCATCTCGCTCATACACTGCTCTGTGAGGTGAAGAGAAAAGCGACTGATCAAATGCTGTTAGTCGTGGTTCGCTTTCTCCGGACTCACCAAATAAAAGGCGGCACTAAGCAGACGGCAGGGCAGTTTGTCAAAATCCACTCACACGGACAGCATGGCTTGCAACGCTCTCTTCTCTTGCGCGGTTAGGTAAAATCCATCCACCTTGTGATAAAGAAGAACCGTGTCCAAGAGATTCTTGTGATTACTTGAGAGTCGAAGCGTTGTACTAGTCACATTCTGCATGGTATTGCTCGAGTGCTTTCGTGTTTCTCTGTTTTTACATTGAGATATCACGTGCTGCTATTGCTCAATCGCCTTTTCAATTATTCTGCTAGCTAAGTTTTTTCCCACGGTCTTCACGTGCTTACACGGTGCTGTTGCTCAATAGAATTGTGTCATGCTGCTCTCGTGTCTTTTTGTACTAAAATAGAACATCACGTGCTTGCGGTATTGCTCAATTTCTCTGAACAAAACTTGACTATAACAGAGTGTAAACCATTTTGGGAGGATTTACTTTGCAATTGCAACATGGCCGGTACTCAGACCTCTCTTCGCAAATACGATGCACGTGGCACTGTTAGCTTTGTAGAGCCCAAGTTCACCATCGTGAAACCATATGAACCTAATTTAGTGTGGCAGCCCACTTGCCAAAACTCTCTGGCAGAAATACGCACTTACAACGCGCAGGGTGAATTATGTTCGAAGAGAAAACAGTGGTATCTGATGGACGAGGATCAACATCCTCTCTGGGAATGAATCACTCACGATGATGGGCAAACGTTTCACTGGCAGCGTATTACACCTACCATGCGAGCCATGCCTGCGGCTATGGGGTACCAGTTTATCGTGACAGCTCTCAATTTGGCGGCGAAAGAAAATTCAAAAGAGCGTTGTACGCACGGGTGGCGTCTTCTCCATCATGCTTACAGCCTTGCAGCATTTGCGGGATGTTGTTAACCATCAAGACCGATGAAGATGGCGAAATCATTAGTTCAGGTACTGGTCGCTTTAATGCTTATACTGATTTTCCTACCCAAGCAGTCATTACACCCGTCGGTAGTTCTAAACTGCATCTCGATTGTTACGCTGGGCATTTACAATGGGCTCGTGTGACGTTTAGGGACTATGCTCTTTTACAGTGTTTGATTGCACGAGCGGCAGGGCGGTGTTAAAATTGAATCGTTTTGGTTCTTTCAGGTGGGCTACCGGTTTACTTTGATCTATGGAACCCCATTTATACCTTAAAATTTGTGCAACATGTTATGTACTGCATTTAGGTAAGCTTTTATTTTTTCTGTCACCCTTTCCTAGAGGTCTTTACCATGCAAGACCCTTGTGGCGCTACTGTGACAGACCCCTCCACCATGTCCACCTTGATTGCTACTTTGATTTACAACTCTACGAAGCCATTTACTTAGAACAAGCGCTACAGCTCTGATCTTGCCTTTTCTTAGGTAAGCTACGATTACTGCGCTTGGCCTGGCATTGGGGCCGTTACAGAAACTTTAGCACCATCCCTATTCATCGCGTGCACCTAAACTGTTGTAGTCCAAGTTCAGTCTTCATTGTTAATCTAGACACTAGATACTAGGTAAGGTTTTTTGCGTTTTATTAGGTACACTCCCCATCGTTTGGTGGAGACGGGGTGGGTGTGAAATAGTTAAATCGTGACATTTGAACGTTTATTTCGTTACCTTTCATGTAATTCGTTACCTGGTCAGCGGTCATTTTTGTAATGTTTACATCACAAGGACTGAACTCGTTTTTCCCGCTCTCTCGCTTATCATGACCGCCATGTTGTGTTGACGCTGTCTGAAATATACGTGTAACTACATTAAGTTCTCTGTCGTATTTACTGCTTCCCCACATTTTTGGTGCCGGGACCAGGATGGAAGAGTTGCCGAAACTGCTAGCGTCAAGAGCTCACAAAGCACATTCAACCAAAGTAAGACAGAAAATCGATGACACTGCAAAAGGAACAATAGCCGACAACAAAATTGCACTACTCAAGTCTCTCGTGGAGCAGTTAAAGCAAAAGAGGCAAACCCTCAAGGAACTTAACGATAAGATAGCAGTTTTACTGGAAACTACTGAGGAACTCGAAGCAGAAATACTTGATGCAGAGGAACTAGACAGCCTTATCATGGAGAAAGTTTGCCTCACCGACAATTTAATTGAGCTCGCCAAGAGAAACCTCAACCAGCACGTGTTGTCTCACAGACCCGAGAATATCAGTACTCCGTCAAGTTCACCGCAAAAGGGACAAACAAATCAGCAACCCATTCCATCTACGTCGCAAACGGAACAAGAAAATCAACAATCCAATTCCCCACCTCCGACTGGAACGTCAGGTAGCGATTTTCAAAGTAACACAGCCGCTTCAGGCGAGAATCCTCCAATTACACCGCCGATTACTCCGATTACATCACCGCCGGTGAGTACATTCCGAACTAATCGTTTACCTAAACTTGTATTGCCATCGTTTAATGGAAACCCACTTGAATGGCAATCGTTTTGGGAGGCCTTTCGCTCTGCAGTACACGATAACTCTTCAATCAGTGATGTCCAAAAGTTCAATTATTTGAGAGCACAGTTACGCGACGGAGCTGAAAGAGTCATTGCCGGGTTGCCATTAACCAGTGCCAATTACGAAGAATTCAGAAGAAGTTACCTAATGGGATTAAGAGGAAACTAGCAAGGCAAAATGGAAACAAGGAGTGGCAGCTTGATAACTTGCGCAAGGCAATCTTGAATGAAATTGAAATCTTAGAAGCAGGTCAGAACAGTTCTAGCGATTATGAACTCAGTAGCAACTCAACAACTGCTGCTACTGCTGCATTTTTCACGACTTCAATGCCACCTACACCTGTTCTCCCTTCTCCCACTGATCAGCGCCCCACCAAGCGAACATGCTTTTTCTGTAAGGGCGAACACAGTCCAAATGATTGTAATGTTGTAACAGACAAGGGAAAAAGATACTCCATTGTACGTGATGCAAGGGCATGCTTTAACTGTCTTAATCGTCATTCAGTATCTAAATGCAAGTCACGGAACCAATGTAAGGTGTGCCATCGAAAGCATCATACCAGTCTTTGTCAAAATGCAGAATCAACTCCCCCAATGTCATCCATTGAACCACCAACCACAAACAAGGTTCTATGTGCACCCACCACAGACAAGACTACAGCACCTTCAGTCTCATCCTACCACATTGGTGATACTAACAGACACACCCCTGTTCTACTGAAAACAGCCGTTGCTTCTGTTGGTAGTCACAACAACCACATCAGTGCACACATTTTATTTGATGAAGGGTCTCAACGCTCCTTCATTACCTCAGATGTAGCGACCAAACTTGATCTGAAACCAGAAATGCAAGAAACAATATCTCTGTCAACCTTTGGTGGGAACACATCATCCGTTAAATGCATTGACACTGCTACCGTTTATCTTGAAACCGCTCAAGAGGAGAACATTCCCATTCGCGTGATCATTGTACCAACAATAGCTGCCCCCCCTCGCTACTTACACTGGTGCCAATGTAAGGGAACTACCACACTTAAAGGGACTGTCATTAGCACAAAACGTTGATGATTCACCTTTCACAATTGCTATTCTAATCGGTGCTGACCATTATTGGGACATAGTGGAAAATGAAGTTGTCAAGGGTCCAGGTCCCACAGCAGCCAAATCAAAGATAGGGTACCTCCTTTCGGGCCCCCTCTCCAACAGTAATCATTTAGAGAACCTCAACACGTCTATTTAAAATGTTGTGACTGAGCATCATCAAGAACAATTTGATTTGGAACGTTTCTGGCGGATTGAATCAGTTGGTGTTCAGCCAAGCTCATCAGAAGAAACAGTTGACTTTCTGAAGTACTATCAAGACTCGTCTATCATGTTGGAGGATGGCCGGTACAGTGCAAAGTTACCATGGCGACCAGAACATCCCCCTCTACCATCAAATGCAGAAATCACTACGCAGAGAACCCGCTGCATGGTCAGAAAACTTGCTGAAGAGATCCTAAGAAATTACGCATGTACAATGACATCATCCAAGAACAACAGTCTCAAGATTTTATCGAAAGAGTGAACAATCCAGAAACAACCAACGGAGTGCGTCATTACATACCTCATCATGCCGTTCTCAAGGACTCTATCACAACTCCTCTACACATTGTGTACGACTGCAGCTTCAAACAAGGTGAACAACCCACCTTGAATGATTGCTTACAGCCAGGTCCTCCACTTCTCAATGATCTTACTGGTATACTTCTACGCTTCCATCTCCATCAGTATGCTATAACTGCAGACATTGAAAAGGCATTTTTACATGTAAACCTAGACCAAGCTGATCGAGATGCCACGCGATTCTACTGGCTATCTAACACAGATGACCCGGAGAGTGAATTCATTGTCTACCAATTCAAGTCTGTTATGTTTGGCGCCACAAGTTCCCCTTTCATCTTAAATGCCACTCTCAATAAGCACCTCACACAGTCTACAGACCAAGTCAGCATGGATATGTTAAGGAATCTGTACGTGGATGATCTCGCCTCAGGAACAAACGATGATGATTCAGCAGTCAACCATTACCAAGATGCCAGGAGCAAGATGTCACCGGTGGGCTTCAACCTCAGGTCATGGAGTTCAAACAGTCCTGGTGTTCAACATCTGGCAGCCAAAAATCAAGTCCTCGACGCCAGCCCAACTAAAAAAGTACTTGGCATGGTATGGGACATAACTTCAGACACGCTACGATTCTCATGTAAACAAGCAACCTCTACCCCTCCGTTGTTAACCAAGAGAGAGGTCTTACAAGAAACAGCAAAAGTCTTTGATCCACTCGGCTTACTTCAACCAGTCACCGTTGCGGCTAAGATTCTAATACAAGAACTGTGGAAGGAAGGGATTGATTGGGACGACCCCCTTCCACCTCCTCTTGATCAAAAATGGCGTGCTGTAGCAAAGGAGATAGGAGATGCAACCAAACTTGAGTTCCCATGTCGCTACTTCTCTTCTAATGTCTCTGTCGATAGCAGCGATACAGAACTACATGTTTTCGCTCATGCAAGCCAGAAAGCCTATGGAGCCGCTGCTTACTTAGTACGTGGAAACCAGTCATCGTTAGCTATGGCAAAGTCGCGTGTTGCTCTGACAAGGAAGAAACTCACCCTTCGAGAATTGGAACTTATGGCAGCTCTAACAGCCGCACGTTTAGCTTCGTATCTTCAAGAACAACTGCAAGTTACGAGAGTCACATTGTGGTCTGACAGCCAAATTGTTCTTCACTGGCTCAAAAGCACCAAGTTGTTGAAGCCATTCGTCAACACTCGCATCCAAGAAGTAAAGAAGCTGACATCAATTTCAAACTGGAAGTACTGCCCTACAACTGAAAACCCCTCCGATCTTCTCACAAGAGGGATAACAGCACATCAACTGAAGATTTCTTCGCTGTGAAAACATGGTCCCACATGGTTGCCAAACAGATCCCAGTGGCCTTCATGGCCTACAACAGAGGTTCTTCAATTATCAGCCACTAAAACCTCTACTGATGGATCTCCTGCAGACAGCACAGTTCCAGTTCAACAGCAAGACCTTCATCGCCTGATCAATCCATCGGATTTCAGCAGTTTGCCAAAGCTTCTATGCGTTACAGCCTATGTTTTCAGATTTGTAAAGCTTCTCCAGAAGAAAGTCAGCCAACAAGGTCCAATGGAATATGATCATGCCATGACAGAATGGGTGAAGAATCGTCAATCTGTTGTCTTTCATGCTGAAGTTGACAACCTCATCTCAAAGTCGCGACACCATACAACTTTGGTACGTCAACTTCGCCTTTTCCTTGACGACGGTGGTCTTCTACGCTGTGGCGGGAGGATACACAATGCACCCTTAAGTGGCAACACCAAATTTCCTCTGCTACTTCCAAGCAAAGACCATTTCACAGATCTTGTAATTCACTCCACCCATGTCAAGCAGCTTCATGCAGGTGTCAACTCAACACTTACCGCCCTACGTCAAACTTATTGGGTTCCTTCTGGCCGACAACGTGTCAAAACCTTAATTGACAAATGCGTAACCTGCAGAAAGGTCTCAGGAACAGCCTACAATGCACCAGATCCACCACCCCTTCCCAAGTCAAGAATACAACAAACACAACCCTTTGAAGTCACTGGGGTGGACTACACTGGAGCTCTGTATGTTCGAAATGGTGGAATCGAAACAAAGGTCTACATATGTCTGTTTACTTGTGCAACAACCAGGGCTATTCATCTTGAAGTTGTTCAAGACTTGACTGTTGAAGCCTTCTTACTAGCCTTTTGCAGATTTGCAAGTCAGAAATCTCTTCCAAGGAAACTAATATCTGACAATGCCTCAACATTTGTATCAGCGAACAATGAACTAAAGGAACTGTTTCAATCTCGTACGCTCAAGGAAACACTAGCAAGGGAAGGCATTGAATGGCTATTCATCCCCAAGAAGGCGCCTTGGTACGGCGGGTTTTGGGAACGCCTCATCGGTCTCACCAAATCCACCATCAAGAAGGTACTCGGCAGAACTGCAGTCAACCTGTGCACTCTTCAGACAATTGTTGTTGAAGTAGAGGCAATTCTAAACGATCGTCCCCTAACCTACGTTTCCTCGGACATTAAGGATGAAGAGGCATTAACCCCTGCACATCTACTTTATGGCCGACGAATTATGTCACTACCACATCCGCTAGTAGGAAGTGACGAAGTGAGTGATCCCACCTACCAAACAAGTACAGATTTCCTGAGAAGGGCAAAACGTCTCACCTTACTGATCCAACACTTTTGGCAACGTTGGCGTCACGAGTACCTCACCTCCCTCCGAGAGTTCCACAAAGGTTCAGGAATCAACACAGAATCCGTGAAGGCTGGTGATGTAGTTCTAATACAAGATGACAGCCCTAGAGTAAACTGGAAACTAGCACTTCTCACATCCTTTAACAGAGGTCGCGATGGACTTGTATGTTCCGCAAATTTACGCACCGCCAATGGAACAACAAACCGTCCCATAAGAAGATTGCACCCTCTAGAAGTTCAAGCCAAGGAAGCAGTGTTGCACAGAGGATCAAGCAACCACAGTAGAAACTCCAACGCCTGTGAGGAGACCACAAAGAGATACAGCACGACGGGCGATAAGGGGAATTGCAGACTGGACCAAGGACATTTGCGCCCCCCCCCCCGGAGGATGTGAAATAGTTAAATTATGACATTTGAACGTTTATTTCGTTACCTTTCATGTAATTCGTTACCTGGTCAGCGGTCATTTTTGTAATGTTTACGTCACAAGGACTGAACTCGTTTTTCCGGCTCTCTCGCTTATCGTGACCGCCATGTTGTGTTAACGCTGTCTGAAATATACGTGTAACTACATTAAGTTCTGTTCTATTTACTGCTTCCCCACAGTGGGGTCCTCAACTGGCGTTGTCACGATGCATGTTTACCCACTAGAGAGCACACGAGGTTTGTTTTTTGTTTGCCGAAACCCTTTTGCATCGATACCTCCCCTTACAATATTGGATGGGGGAATGGTCTCATTTTGTTTCGAAAGAAGGCCTTTGCACTAACATGAGTGATGACAACGACTCTTACTTAACCGAAGAATCACCCTATTATTCCACGGACGATGATTTGCCAGAGAATCACGTTTATCTCTGGTGGTAAATAGGTAAGTCATTGTCATCACACCATTTTCCAGCAAAGTCTTCGATGCTTTACTTTTTTATATCTCGACAGATCGCCTTGCACGCTTAATGCCCAATACCCTTTATCTTATGGTGTTTGGTCATTCACACGAAGAGTGTCACATTCACACCGTTTGTTACAACACAATGGACTGATGCGATCTTTTTCATTTCAGGCCTATATGCTCCTAATTTCGCCTTGTTGAGTAAAGCACCGAGCACTCTGGCAGATTTTAAATATGGTCGACTTCTCCACCATGTTCACGTGCATCAACACTGCCCTCTCTCTTCGAAGGCCTGGCAAGATTGGAAAGAAAATAAATTAATAGGGCTTTATCCGCGACATGTCTGCCCCATGTCTTTCAAAGATGTACCTCCCTCTGTACAATATTTTTCTGCTACTTTGGGCGGTAGCACGTATTGTTGTTTGATAGCTTATTTTGGCTTACGCTCCGTTTATTAGATGCCACTCTGCTCTTGTTACGTTGTTGGGGAGGGAGATTGCCAGGCCACCCTCACGTACACTTTTTTCATCACGGTGGTTTAAACAAGTTTAAAGTCACGCACTTGTGTTCTAAGAAACTTTCCAAACAGCGCTTACCAGCCATACATCAAACCGGTCATTATATGCTACTCCAACTTTTGCGTGATCGCTTTTAATTTTGCAGTGCTTTGGCTAACCCAATTGCCAAGACAGTATATTTACACCACTTATGGCAGCAGAGTGACACGCCATTACCACGTACACAAGGCTGCGAAGACCGCATTGTACCTCACCGAAAGAAACTAAGACTGTGTAAACGCGTTTATACTAGACCTGATCGCATTATTTTTTGTTTGACTCGCTTTTCCCCATATATCTTTCGCTTTCACAATACATCGCATTTTGAACCAGAATAAAAAGCTTTTTGAAAATAGCCTGTTGTGTTTTTTGCTTTTCAGGCCTCCCCCAAGTATTTGGCTTTCTCCTTACCGGGTTTGTGCAGGTGCATTGGCATTTTCATCTTTCCTGTCACGAGACCCATATCACTCTAACTGATGAAGCAGAATGCCCCATAGGCTTTCAATTTGCAGATACTAGTCCAACGACTTCCGTTTTCTCTGTTTGCCCCCACAGGATCGCTTGACTTCCCAGTGTATTACTATTGGACACCAGACAGACAATTTGCATTTCGACCCAAGTCAAATTGCCAAACACTTAAAGCATCGCTAGGCTTAATGGATTACGAGTTATGTCATGTCTGCTGCGTTTTCATTTTGCCGGCTATTTATTTTCCTGTTTTTCTTTCTTAGGTCTAAAAGCCATGCTGTTTTTACGTACAGTGTATTTTCTTTATTTGCCCGAAGCAGTCCACTATCACTTACACGCGTATTGTGATGCTCATACGGCTTACTTGCGAAATTCTTTAAACATTTGTTTAAAATTTGGTGTAAACTACTTGACCTCATCCGGAGACAAAAAGCTGCCATTGGCAGGGGTCGCACTGTGACCTTAATTTTTTAATGTCGCGTCATAAGTTGTCCCACAAATATGTCCCGACATTTACACCACAGGGAGTCTTGGAGGTCGTACATGCCAGACATAAATGACATTTGAAACCAGACTGTTAAGTCTTAATATTTCATGCATGAAAATTCATCTCTCCATTTGGTCGGACTTTTTTTGCTTCTCCTGAGGCAGCTGAAAGGACCTGTTGATGGCTGGAGATGTTCAAAAGCCCGGTCAAAGACGGCTGGCTGTGAGGTCGAAGGCAGCGAGTCTTGCAAAAAAATCTGCAAGCCAAAGGGTGACAACAAGCCATCCCCATACTGAAAATGATCAGGAATAGTGCAAATTTGTAAATTGGTGTGGGTTGAAATTCACTATAAGGACCAGATAAAACGTTTGTAGAAGAAACTGAGCTGTGCACACAAGTTTATGTTTTTCTTCTGTTGCAACATCAATCACATGTGAAACTGGCGGAAACTGAATTTCGCAATTCTGCAAAGACAACACTGCCTGGATCCTATATAAGGTTTTCTGATGGTTCTTGCTTGATTTCAAGCGGCCCTGGAGATTATTTGATTTATATGGACTTTTGGTTTCGTAGTGGCGGCTTTGCCATTTTAGTGCATTGTGTATGACTTTTTTTTATTTTTATTGTAGGTCTTCCTTTCGGAATACTCTTGCCTGGTTCGTACATACGATTCTGCGATGATCATTATGTGGCTTCCAGCGGACCCAACGACTATATTGGTTTTAAAAATTATGATTTCTTTGGCATAGGTTTTGCTCGTTTGATACATCGTGTGTGTAACCCCTATCTGACTCCGATTTACTTTGTTAATCAATAAACAAGACGTTTTTTGCTCTTATTTTCTGTAGGCATCCCTTTTCCTTTTTTGCTGCCTGCTTCTTACATTCAATGCACGAATGGGTTTGGACTTAATTCCAATGGATGGCAAGATTACCTTTACTACAAAACGACTTATCCTGTCGAACTATTTGAACATTGCGATTTAATTCATCATGATTGTAGTCCTTATTAAAAATACACATTGCGTGACATGGCATGACATTTTTTTTGTGTGACATGAAGTCATCTCCCTTGTTGCTAGGCAACCACACCCTTATTTTGATTGACAGGTCCTAGGATCACGTGATCTAATTACTCGATTCTGATTGGCTATGGACCCATGAGACCTCTATTACTACTATAATATGCATATGGTTTCAGCTGCACCAAATCTGCCTCCAATGTGGCTAGGTATGGTACCTCACCACCAACCACTTTGGTACTGTCCACAGTGTGGCTTTCAAGCTATGCCTTTGTACCCAGTTTGCTGGTAAACACTAGAACAGTCTAGGAGGATATCTAACCCATTACCAAGATACTGCATGAGAACATTTTTGTTATCTTTGTTGTTTATCGAAAACTAGGACCAAGTGAACATGTCTGCATTGACATTATAAGTACTTTGTGCCATCATTGAAGGAACAAGGACTTCTGTCCACACTTTTGCAAAGTGTGATAACTTGACGATTAGCTGTTCATCGTACATTCTGTGGACCTGTGCAACCCACAGATGAAAAAAAGTTGATTTATGTGTGGCATCTGTAGAACTTGGAGATATTGTGAGCCGTTTAGTTTTCAAATGTCACAGAGGACATTTTTTTGAGGGGAGGAGAGTGTGAGGGCGGTGACCCATAATCCCCCTAGAGTTGTAACTCCCATAAGCCCTTGCGATATAAGTGTAATAAACAAGAAAGCACATGGTCAAAAGTGTTGACTGTGTTTGTGGATTAGTGCGCTGTTTTCCCACTCGAGACGCTGTGGAAATCCTGCCTTGAAAATCTATCGGCGAGCCAGTAACACTAGCACCAGTCAGTCTAAACAACATAAAGGCCAACAATCAATTTTTTACAACTTTCTCTGTTCCTGTGCCTGCCTGCCTGTACTTTGTGCGATCTTGAGCCCTGTATTTGGCAGGAGCAGAACATAATGACCATCTGTTTAGACATACTGGGTCAAACCCTGGATGAAGGATGACACAATCGGAAGTAGGGTCGACTTCACAAAGAACTAACTCGCTGCTGAGAGATTTCTTGCGGCCATTGATTTCTAGGCAACACTGACACTCCTTAGTATTTATAAAGAAATCAAGATGACAGTTACCACATTTGCACCTGAAACAAAAGCTTGAATCATCACTTTTGTGACCTTTTTGTGGACAAAATCTGGATGACCATATCTGAATAAAAACTACTCTGATGTGTAACATGGCAGACTTACCCCGAGTCAAATTCCACGAGTCTGTTAATTCAGTTGCTCCATGATATTCTTGAAGCTATTGATCATTTGCTAGAGGCTCCTCTGAATACGGGCCTTCATTGTCACTCTCATCAGTATCAGGTGTCTTATTAGCACTTTTATCGGCAAGTGATTCAAGATCCTTGAACTCTATTTCCTTGTATGAGTCAAACACATTGCTCTCACTAGAGTAGTGCTTTAAAATCCAAACTTTTTTGCACTGCGTGAAAACAAAGCTGAAACTGACTATTAAAGTAGTCTAAGTACTGCTTTTGTCAAGCAAGCAAAGTAAACAACATGAAGCTCAAGACACTCCTGAAGTTACCTCACACATTACCAATCCTTTGTTACAGTCAAATTCAATGGGCAAGGCCGAAACGGGAACTTTAAAGCTTGATTTCAGGGCAAAGAGGCATCCGAATCCAACTTTTTTTAAATATTTTTTTACATATTATTGAGATACTAAAACTACAAAAATGGTTCTGGCCTTATAGACACTTGGACATTGCTCCTGAAACAATAACAGTCAATCTCTAAACTTTGTGGTGTAAGTAGTAGGATTACAAAAAAAAAATAGGCAGTCGTTGACTACATGTGCCTAGTGATATGAAAACTAGTATCATGCGCATTGACTACATGATACAACAATAACAAGAAACTTTATTGGGAAATAAGTATCAACTGTAACAATTCATAACTAAACAAGAACTAAGTAATAAAAGCATGTATTGGTACTTTCTATTTATAGTAATAATGCTATAAAGTTTAATAATAAATTTTGTTACAACAACAAAAAGCTTTATCATGTAATGGTACTTTCTATTATAGTAAATACGTTTTAAAGGTTTGTAACAAATTTTGTTACAACAACAAGAAACATTTGTGAAATAAGTATCAACTGGAACAATTCATAATATTAATTGAACAAGAACTAAGTAGTAAAACTATGTAGTGGTACTTTCTATTAATAGTAATTATGCTTGAAAGTTTTATAATAAATTTTGTTACAACAAGAAACTTTATTGTGAAATAAGTACCAACTGTAACAATTCATAATATTAATTGAACAAGAACTAGGTAATAAAAACATGTAATGGTACTTTCTATTTATAGTAATTATGCTATAAAGTTTTATAATAAATTTTGTTATAACAAGAAACTTAGGGCGCGTTCATTTGGGATATTCCGGAATAAGAATGTATTCCGGATTATCCGGAATATATTTATTCCGGATTATCCGGAATATATTCCTGCTATTGTGCTCCCAGGAACAGAATAGCAGGAAGGGAAATCCAGATATTCTGGAATGAGAATAGCACGCAAACAAACACTTAGTCACATTATTCCAATTATTATTCCGGATTGATCCCAATTGAACGTGCCCTAATTGTGCAATAAGTATCAACTGTAACAATTCATAATTCAACAAGAACAAAGCATTAATGGTATTTTCTATTAATAGTAATAATGCTATAAACTATTAGAAGTCTTGTGGTTGTCAAGAAGAAATTTTATCAGACTGAAATTTCACTATACAGCATTAGACTTGTTGAGTCGTGTATAATTTGGCACCTGAAATGGTGTGCAAACGGAAGTTTGATGTTGCAACTGCATACTGTTGTATAGTCTACAAAGTCTAGTTCTCTATATGGCTTTTGGAAGAAACTGATCTATGACATGCATAGAATTATCTACAACCATCTGTACTGTGCCAGCATTTAGGAACAAATCTTCTAATTCGTCCTTTGTGATTTCTTCCAAACTAGTGCTCTTCTCAATAGATGCAAGAAAACTTTGTAGTGCATTATTAAAACATGTGTAGGCCTGAAGTGTACCATTAGCCAACTTTATTGTCAGGGTACACATATGTTTGGAAGGGCATTCTGAAGATAGCATAGTAGTTGAGCATGAGGAACATGCGATTTTGTTGTTCTTGGTATTTTCATAATATAAAGTATTGTTGCACACAATGCATGATTTGGTGATTTTTAGAAAAAAGCCAATACAACGACCTTCAGCAATAGTGTCATTCAGTTTGTCAGGTACAAGGTTTATGTCTTTAAACATATCATCTGTCTCCACAATAGTTGTTGAGGGATTTGTATTGAGAAATTTGACATCGTCGAATACTCTCACTTTGAGGTTAGTGAAGATGTATGTTTTTCCACTGCTGACGGCATCTATTGCATCTTCCCATAGTGTCACCTTGATTGATGCTGTTTGGTCAGCAATCAAACAGTCAACTTTTTTGAGTTGTTTGTTGTTCTTGAAAACTAGTTGGATCTAATCTTTTTTATTCATAATTTTTCCAGTTACATCCACAGTTTTGTATTCTTCTGCTTCAAGTGCCTCATTAATTGTTACCATAGATGAGGAAACATGTGAATTATAGGAGAATTCTGCAGTAGTTGGCATGATTTTAGATTTTTTGCGATTTTGAATTCTTCATTAGTTGTAGAGATCCTCTTTGTTCCGGTAATTTTGACGGGAGATTTTTTCTGGAACGGTTCAGGCAGGTTCTTTCTTTGTTGTGGTTCATAACATATTCCCCTGACTTTGTTGGTATCACTTGTTTGCAAGAAGAAATCAAAGTATGGGGTTTGCTTCTTTTTAGTGTTTTTGATCGGGCTCAAGGAGTGTAGATATCCCTGTATTTCAACATCTGGAAAACAAAAATATGTAAAAAAAACCCTGAGTTACGGACACGCATGTATGCACAATAACATGGTGCTTTGGACTCTACAAGAACTAGACAGAAAAATTAATTTGTATATTATAAAAATTAAGTTATTGATAAGTTTTATGATGAAAAGAATGATTCTCATTGCTGTTGGTTTGTTTCATTGGAGATGATCTGTTAAAAAAAAGAATGCAGTGGTTAATAATAATTAAAAAAAGGAAGTAATTAAAATAATAATTCTCACATATTAAAATTGACATTGATACTCATCAAAATAATACTTACCAAGATGCTGAAGGATTTTCCATTGTCCAAAAGTATGTAACCATACAAATTTTGCAGATGTCTAGAAAAGAACAACAATGCAAATCTTAATCAAAAGCTAACAGTATTATCATGACTATAAAGTGTTAATCATTTGTTTTAAGCCTACAATAAATTCAAAAACAGTTTAGTATTGCACAAATTCCTTTGTGATCTGAAAAGTAAGTTTCTAAAATTTGAAATGTAATTTGTGATTCAGGTAGGTTAGTGTATATATGATCCATGCAAGTATTGTTATCTGTGGTGGTACATTTAACTAATTGTCTGTAACCATGGTCATTTAGAAAGAAATTGTAGAGTGGCAAATGATTAGCAACATTGAACCAGTTAATATTGAAATCACCAATAAAAAGATTGAGTTCTGTTTGAAGTGAATCTAAAATACTCTGAAGTGCAGCGCATAGCTGTTGTATTGATTGTGCAGGAGACCTATATATTCCAATTATTGAAATATGTGGTATAACAATAAATCTTAAAACTGTTATTTCTATGCCATTTGTATTAGCACAATATGGATATCCTGGACAGTAGTCAAGACAAC
>JAHPZR010055783.1:32500-45000 GCA_019787425.1 Platygyra sinensis | reverse complement strand
TTTGTCTGGATGCTTTTCTCATGGGTAACTGCAATGTTATATAAACTGCTTCTTGTGCACTTATTTCTACATTATTAAGAAATGTACTGCCAATGTCTCTTACTTGCTGTTTTATATTGCAATTGCCTTCTCTAACTTCAGTACAAGCTTGTCTCAAAAGTTCACTCATACCTTTTTGTGATTTTGATATGTAATTTGCTATGTATACAGCACATGCATATACATCTAATACATACTGCATATCCATATTTGCTCTCCATGCTTTTAGAAAATTTGCATTATAGTTGTTTAAGTGTATTTCATTTGGGTTTCATCTCAAAAATATGGTAGCAGCATTCAAAGATGAACAGATAGCAAGCAAATAGTTTTCTTCGGTTATATTCAGCTTAAGTAATAAGTCCTCATATGTCATATTTTCGCAATTTTGTAAATCATCTAAATAACTTTTTATTGATTTCCAGCTTTCTTTGTATGTCTTTATGTCACTATTGGGTGTCTTTTCATCAAATGGGTACAATATCATCGTTTGTTTCATTGGAGGCTGTGGATAGTTGAATCTACAAGGACTGCTTGTATTTTTACGACAAGTATGCGAATGCCTATGTACTTGTCTATTGACAAGTTTTAGCAGTTCTGGGTTGTTTATTGGTTTAATGCATGTAATGATTTTATCAATAAATGTTGTCACCTCTTTGTCATTATCTATTTGAAATTGTGCTGCATCTTTTATCCATATCAGCATGTGAATATGAGGTGATCCTCTCTGTTGGTATTCTACTCGATAAAACCAGTCTGATATTTTTCCCAAAGGGTCTGAAGAGCTTAATAGAAAGTGGGTTAAAAACCGGTTGACTTGATAATCAAAATGTCTGGCACAAGTAACTGGGTCACTCTGTATCAAACGGCACCTGTCTTCCCAATTAAAATTCTCTATTTGCTCATCAGTATAAGTGGTATTGTCAACAAGCTGGCCAAGTATTCTAAGTAAATGCACCCACTGGGTTTCAGCAGATGAGAAACTGCAAAACAAAGTAGCTGGACCCAGCTGTCTTATCATTGCAAACAAGTCTCTCTTTGCTTTTTCAAAATATGGTGGCGAACCTCTCAAAGCATTTAGAAATTTGTAGCCTTCATCATGACAAATAAGCCTATCTAAAGCTCCATGTTGTTTCAACTTTCCTGCATTAATGCTTCGGCTATTTCCCTTACATTTTCTAAGAGCAATATGGCACCTTCCCAAAAGAATTTTCATTTGAAGGTTTTTTGTCTTAAAGAATATATTCTCCACTCACATTGCAGCTCGTCTATCTGACCGTCTCAGTTCTGATTTACATATATCACCATAAGTTACCTTCACTTTTTGTTGTTCAGTATCCGGTCGTGGCTGTCCCAAAAATATTCCAGGATATGCTAATTCTTCACAGTATTTGTCTCTAAAAACACTTAGTGGCTGGTTACCTTCAGCTGGAGCAACATTAAGTATATTTTGTCGTTCATTGCCTTCTAAAAAGTCTGTAGCAGTGAATAAAGTATCAGTAACACCAGCTGCAGTTTGTTGATCTTCACTTTCACTTTGATTATTTAAATTTTCAGACAATTTATCATTATACTCCATTTCATTATCATCATTTTGTAGTTGAGCAACTTCAGTAACATATGTGTTTGCCCAATCTTCATTGAATAAAATTTTCTCATCTTTATATAATGTGCTATTTGACATCAACCATTTGGCTGCTTGAACAACCTTGTCTGGTCTTACATTCAAAGATAATGCTGAACTTTTATATTGTAGTTTACGTTTTAAATTAACTTTAATAGTTGCAGTCTGGCTATGCAGCCGTGGTAACATGGTAACAGTATGAGAAACATCTGCAGGTACATTTACAATATTGCCATGTATCTTAAGCTGTCTACCTCGTGGAGCTTGCATTAATTTTTGGAATGCAATCCTTGGTGCTAATAATCTACATCCTAATTCATTGAGGTCAAAAAATTCTGGTTTTATTGGAAAAGCCATGCCATTAGCTATAGCACATGGTGGGAGTTTGTTCTTCATCAAATGATTATTGCAAGTTCTACAAATCCATTCTTTGTCATCAATACTTATCTTATTACACAGATATTTTGCACTATCAACTTGAGATTCTCTAACTTTACAAGCATTTACTACACTATACTTATACCACAGTTGATCACAACAAGTACAGATGTATACTGGACCTTGTTTAACTATGTCATGAAACTTTTTCACACTAACATCAACAGATGTGTTTGTATCTTTCAGGACTGCTCTGCGATGTCTATCATAAGCGTTACGTTTTGCTTTTCTTTCTTGTGAAATCAAGGTCGCTCGGCGACTTCTAACATCAGCATTGCGTTTAGCTTTTTTTTCTGGTGTATTTAAAGCTGCTGTACACTTTCTTTTGTTTTCATTGAGCTTTGCTCTTTTCTCAGGAGAATCAGTAGCTTTTCTATTTTCTTTCATATATGCACCTCTATTTTGTCTTTTGTTTTTTTGGTGATAAATGAATATCCTTGTCTGATTTTTCAGGTCCTATATTAGTTGAATTTTCTAAAGGTGAGACTGGACATGTGGATACATAATGCATTTCTCCTATATGGCCTATATATACTGACTGGATATTTTCAGCATCATAACAAAGTGTTGGCTCAATTATTGTTGTTTCTCTGAAATTTTCACTTGATTCTACTATATTTATTTTTAATTGCATTGAGTCAGAAATTGCTTGTATAACAATGTTATCAGCCCACGTACCCTGGTGTGACATATTACACAGATATTGATTCCATGAAGTGACTATTATACTTTCTACAAACCGGTCAGGATTATCAGATACGAATCTCACAGCTATTGCTCTAATTTCAGCATGATGGTTTGAATCACCGTATAACTGATGCGATATTGATTTAAATAAACAATCACCTTCACCACCTACATCTAATGGCTGTAATCCATGTCTAAGCATTCTATATCGTAATACAAAATTTTGGTTGGTAAAGGAAACGGTTTCAAAAGTATTGGCAAACATAGGACCAGGATTTAATTCAACATCACCTGATAAAGACACTTTGCGTTTAGCCACTGAATATCTTTCTCCCTTAGCTTTAAATGCATAAAAATGTGAACTATAGAAACTATTTTCTTTGTGAAAATATGACATATGAGGACTTATTACTTAAGCTGAATATAACCGAAGAAAACTATTTGCTTGCTATCTGTTCATCTTTGAATGCTGCTACCATATTTTTGAGATGAAACCCAAATGAAATACACTTAAACAACTATAATGCAAATTTTCTAAAAGCATGGAGAGCAAATATGGATATGCAGTATGTATTAGATGTATATGCATGTGCTGTATACATAGCAAATTACATATCAAAATCACAAAAAGGTATGAGTGAACTTTTGAGACAAGCTTGTACTGAAGTTAGAGAAGGCAATTGCAATATAAAACAGCAAGTAAGAGACATTGGCAGTACATTTCTTAATAATGTAGAAATAAGTGCACAAGAAGCAGTTTATATAACATTGCAGTTACCCATGAGAAAAGCATCCAGACAAATCATATTTGTAAACACTTCACCTCCTGGTGAAAGAGTAGAGCTTTTGAAGCCTATAGAAGACATGAAAGAAATGGATGATGACTCTGAAGAAATATATACCACTGGGCTACTTAAGAGATATTGTAAGCGCCCACAAAAGTTAGAAAATTTAACACTAGCAGATTGGGCTGCATGGTATGACAACTGTAGTTCAAAGCCATTTGTTAAGGAAACACATGAGACTGATATTGATGGTCTTCCATTGGAAAAATATATTGATGATGAACAAAATGATGATGATGTGTTTGTTAAGACACCAAACAGTAAAACAAGCAGACATTCTAAAGCTAGGGTTTTAAGAAGTGTATTGTTTAACAAACAAAAAGAACCAGAAAAACATTATCGTGAACTTTTAATGCTGTTTACTCCTTGGAGAAATGGAGGAAACTGATTTACTAGGAAACTTTGCATCATATGAAGATAGATGTATGGTTCTCTCCAATGTTATTAAAGAACAAATGAATCAATATGCTGTTTGTAATGAAGATTTCAATGAAATCCAACAACAAATAAATCAAATAGAAGACAAATATGATGATATAGCTCCCTGCACACAAAATATAGAACGACAACATCAAGCAGAAGGAGACCAGGATTTACATCCTGATTTTAGTGGGGATTATAATCTATCAGATCATTTAGGAATTCCATCTGTAGACAATAATGAACTACTGACAATGAATGAATTACCAGATGATGAATACAGGCATATGGTACAAACTTTGAATAAAGAACAAAAAGAATTTTTCTATCATGTATTGCATCTCATTAAGACCTCTGAAGAACCATTTTACTGTTTTCTTAGTGGTGGTGCAGGTGTTGGTAAATCACATGTAACTAAAGCCTTATATCAGGCTGCACTGAAGTATTACAATACTAGACCTGGCATTGATTTTTCACAATAAAAGTATTGATGCTAGCACCTACTGGAAAAGCGGCATATAACATTAATGGAAATACCATACATAGTGCTCTTGCAATACCAGCAAGTCAGTCATTAAGAAACTACAAAAGCCTTGACTCAAGTAGACTTAATACAATACGATGTCATCTAGGTGGAATTAAACTGATATTTATTGATGAGATATCTATGGTGGGAAATACCATGTTCACTGTTCAAATAAACAGAAGACTCAAAGATATTAAAGGTAGTTCACTACCTTTTGGTACAGTCAGTATAGTTGCTATTGGAGACTTATTCCAATTACAACCAGTGATGGACAGGTATATATTTAAGAACATGAACAATGATGAATATGGAATTCTTGCCCCTAATGTGTGGCAAGAACTTTTCAAAATGTTTGAACTGAAACAAATAATGAGGCAAAGGGAAAGCAAAGAATTTGCTCAACTATTGAACAGCTTGAGAGAAGGCAATCATACCAATGAAGACATTGCAAATTAAAGACTCGCTGCATTGCATTAAGTATTCCAAACTATCCAAAAGATGCAACGCATTTGTTTATCCAAAATTCAAAAGTGAATGATTTTAACTGCAAAGCTCACAATGCTCTTACAGGTATGAAATATTCTATCAAAGCTCATGATAGTGTAGTTGGAGCTGAATCACAGGAGCTTAGAGACAAAATATTGAAACAAATACTGAGCAATCCTAGGAAGACTAGGACTGGGGACTCACACTAAGGATTACCGCGGTACAGCAGATAAAAAACTGCTGCAAGAAACTCTGGCGCTGATTGAAGATCTCTCAACTCTGAAAGATGGGAAGCGTCTTGGAAAAAAGAAGGAATCACTTATTTTTATATACAAGTAATCAAATTCTTACTTTAAATCAAATGCATGATCAGTTCTGGAAATAATTAACAATTGAAGGCTTCGTTGGAAAAAGGGCGTTAGGTTTTTTGCTCAAAAGTGAACTTTGTCAAAAACGCTCCAAATTTCGCATGCAGTTTTGTTTCTGTGTGTCAAACAATGTTCTGCCTTTTTTTCCCCTGAAGTTTGCTTCCTTTTTGAGATATTACGTATGCAAAAAACACATCTTTCCAAGGGCATCCCTGGGGACCTTTTGTTGAATGGAAAACAAAAGAAACCTTTTGTTTCGCTAAGCGATGAAGTCACTACAATACCTTAATCTCTTACTACTGCTTCGTTAGCACAAGCGGATGAGGCACTGAACGGGCCAGATTCGAATTTGTTTTGCAGTGACACATACGAGGTCACTCAAATTTTTTTTTCGCTCTGTTCCTTTTCTTTTTTCAAAAATGAAGATATCTATTTTAAAAAAAATTGCGTATACAGCGGGAATCTGGAGAGATTTTTTATACAGGTTATTGTGACGTGAGACAGCACATGACTTTTGATTGAGCGTCAAAGCAAAGAGAAGTGATGCAGAACGCTCTTTCGACTAATATCTTAAGCATTGTTTTTAAGTACCTTGTAGCCTGCCTGGTGGTTGATAGGCATCATAAAGCCTTGATAAACCCATAAGTCACCAGCACGTTTTAAAGAAGCAAAACGTGTTCTGTAACTTCCAACGCAACTGATATAAGTGGCAAGTCAGTTATCGGCGTTTGAAGTCAGGTCGATCCAGGCAACAAAGTCCAAGAGCAGTTCTTGCCCAATAATAAAACCCTGTCATGAGTTGTGGCCCATTTGCCAAGCGTTGCTAGCATCAAAGTTTGGAAAATGAGAACTGCTTTTAGACTTATAAAATTTTTCTTCCATCATCCTCCATGTTTACCCGCGCACAAGGTGTAGCAGAACCTTCCCGGCATGCATTTCGATATTGTTCAGCAAGACAAGACAAGACCCATTGAATGACAATAATATTTAACTAATTACAGAGCGTTTTTTTTTCCTTTTTTATTCCAACATAATAATGGCCAACAAGAAGCGATCGATTGAAACATAGATCAGTGATCCAGGTTGCATTGATTTTACTTCAAATCGGCATGATTTGTAGTGTTTTAAACTTCTAGGATCAGGGGCCATGCAGATGTAAGGAGACCTGTACATTGCACAGAAGGGTTTATCTGTTAATCTGTCAGCCCTACATTTTAAGCTTAAATGTTGCAGGCAGTTAAAATGAAATAGAGATCCTTGCTGTGACGCTTTAAAGTGAAATCAACATTTTAACCTATTTAAGCCCGAAATCACGGTTTTTGAGCTTACGTGCTGCGTGAAATGGGTATTTTGCTTGTTTTTAAGTGAAATCAACATCCTTGCTGTCACACTTTAATCAACATTTTAACCTTTCTAGGCCTGAAATCGACGTTTTTGAAGTTTATGCACTGCATGAAATGAGCAGTTTGCTCCGGTGTTTTGAAGTTAAATCAACATCCTTGCTGTCACGCTTTAACATGAAATCAACATTTTAACTCATTTAGGCCTAAAATTGCCATCTTTGAGTTTACGCGCTGGGTGAAATGAACAGCTTGCTCGTTTCGAAGTGTAATCAACATCCTTGCTGTCATGCCTTAATGTAAAATCGCGTTAAGTTAACATTTGGCTGTAATTTGAGTGAAATTAAGGTCTTTATGGTCGCGTGATAACGAAATCACAATTTTAACGGTTTTAAAAACCTGAAATCAACACTTTTTAAGGTTACATCTTGATTGTTTTCCTTGGCCTAACACTGCGCTAACCCTAACGTGTCCTGACCTTAACTCTAACCTAATCCGAAGCGCTAACCCTAACAACGAAGCGCTAGCGCTAACCCTAGGCAATAAGCCTTACCCTTCAACACTAACCCTAGTTTCAAGCGGTAACCCTAAACGTTAATTCTAAGCCTAATCTTGTTCCATAACCCTAGTTTCAAGCAGTAACCCTAAACATTAACTCTACTAGAGTTAATGTTTAGCCTAATCTTACCTTCAACGTTAACCCTAGTTCCCAGCGGTAACCCTAACTCTAATAAAACTGGGAACTCTTAACCCTAAGGGTTTAAGTCCTTGCGGTGGCGCGATAATGTGAAATCAAAATTTTAAGTGTCTTTAAATGACCTGATATCAACATTGTCTAGCTTGCGCATTGCGTGAAATTAACATTTGGCTGTAATTTGAGTGAAATTAATGTCTTTGCGGTCGCATGTTAACATGAAATAAAAGTTTTAACGGTTGTAACCTGACATCAACATTTTTTAGTGCAGAGTGCACTATTGGGATGGTTTGGGGGTTGACGCCGCTAACGCACTATGGCAGTAAGGCAATAAGGTGCTAAGGCAATGAGGTGTAAACTTTAATGTTTGTGTAATTAATTAATTTCAATTAATTAATTAGCCTTGTTTTGAGAGGGTGGGGTGGGTACCTTTGATTGCTACTTAAAACGTACCATACTTACATTACTTCTTTCGCAACATCAGGAAACTATATATGGTTCCAATATTCTCTTGTTATCCTTGTGGTACTATTCCGCTCTTAAGAACAAAAGCAATTTGCTCGAAGCGCATGCGCGGATTGATGAGAATTAGTGTTAACTATATGTTAGGTAAACAATACATTTCATACACAATTACACTTAAACATTTAGTGCTTTTCCTTGTGGTAGAACACAACATGTAAGACGCATGCGCTCTAGCACTGTAACCGTGATACAATCCGTTCTCGAGTTCAGCATTCATGCGTGCGATACCACACTCATCTTAACAGGCGATAGCAGTTATATTTCAGGTAATGTCAGTTTTCCTTTTTAGTGCAAAGAACGCTTTTGTGACAGTGTATCATTTGAATCATCCCTAGCTCGGTTAAAAAATGTCGTGTGCTATTTTCAAACTATTTCGTGTTTGCTGAGCTTTAAAGAGGGAAATGCATGGATCTCCTCAGCCGCCTGTTTATTTTCTCCCCCATGAAAGAGAACAAGAAGTTCACAAATGTATTCACCCTAAACATTTCTGAGTTAGCGACATTAAAAGTACCCGATAGTAATGTCGTGACAAAAGAAACTTCTCAAATATTGCTGCATGCAGACACTGTGGCACTTACGGAAACTGGAAATAAATTTAGTCAGTCTTTGAGGGGACTCGTTCACCGATGTAAGATAAAAATAATATTGGTAAAGTTAAAGCACTTCTCGGTTCTCTCAATCGATATCATTGTGTATTTTGAACTGGTTTATTGTTAACACGGTACCAATGGTGGCAATCTAATAAGAACGTGTTATTTCGAGACACGACGTGACTATTTGATAATTAAATTAGTAACTGTTTATGGATGATATGAAAATTTGCCTCGAATGATTCAAAATCATTCCTCTTCCATTTTTTCATAAGTTAATAACATTAGTTCATTTTTCTCCAGCAGGAAAAAAGCCAGCATATTTTCATTTGTATGTTTTTGGGAAAACAAGGGTATCATGTTACAAACTTTGCGAGGAAAACAAAAGTATCAAGTTACAAATGTTGGCGTTGAAAAAATAAAATTATCATGTTTGCTAGTTCAACGTATCAATGAATTAAAAATAAACGAAATTCAACATAAAACATCACAGTAAAATTTAAAACCTTCTTGACAAACAGTAATTGTAAGTTATTTTTGGGCCTTGAACTAACAAGTTACATACAGGCAGCTGATGACTTAAAATGTACTTACAGTCCAGCATAACACTCTGCACTATCTGAGATTGTCTCACTAGTTAAGGTTACACGTTACAAAAGATCAATATTTTGCTGGATTTTAAGTGAAATTACTGTCTTGTGCTGACGTGACAACAAATACAGGTTTTTTTGCATACGTAATATCTCGAAAACGAAACAAACTTCAGCGAAAAAACATGCAGAACATTGTCTAACGCACGTAAACAAAACTGCATTGGAAATTTGGAGTGTTTTTGATAAAGTTCATTTTTGAGTAAAAAACCTAACACCCTTTTTCCACCGAAGCCTTCAATTATTATTCATTCAAAATATTTCTCCGTTTCTGATTGGTTAAAACCGTACGGATAATTCACCATAACCAGCTGCTGTTAACCAAATATTGAACCAATGAAGTCAAAAGTGCAGCCCGCTGCAAATTATTGAAACGATGACGTCAAAATGACATCAAAAGTGCAGTCCACTGCAGATAAAAAACTGCTGCAAGAAACTCTGGCGCTGATTGAAGATCTCTCAACTCTGAAAGATGGGAAGCGTCTTGGAAAAAAGAAGGAATCACTTATTTTTATATACAAGTAATCAAATTCTTACTTTAAATCAAATGCATGATCAGTTCTGGAAATAATTAACAATTGAAGGCTTCGTTGGAAAAAGGGCGTTAGGTTTTTTGCTCAAAAGTGAACTTTGTCAAAAACGCTCCAAATTTCGCATGCAGTTTTGTTTCTGTGTGTCAAACAATGTTCTGCCTTTTTTTTCCCCTGAAGTTTGCTTCCTTTTTTGAGATATTACGTATGCAAAAAACACATCTTTCCAAGGGCATCCCCTGGGGACCTTTTGTTGAATGGAAAACAAAAGAAACCTTTTGTTTCGCTAAGCGATGAAGTCACTACAATACCTTAATCTCTTACTACTGCTTCGTTAGCACAAGCGGATGAGGCACTGAACGGGCCAGATTCGAATTTGTTTTGCAGTGACACATACGAGGTCACTCAAATTTTTTTTTCGCTCTGTTCCTTTTCTTTTTTCAAAAATGAAGATATCTATTTTAAAAAAAATTGCGTATACAGCGGGAATCTGGAGAGATTTTTTATACAGGTTATTGTGACGTGAGACAGCACATGACTTTTGATTGAGCGTCAAAGCAAAGAGAAGTGATGCAGAACGCTCTTTCGACTAATATCTTAAGCATTGTTTTTAAGTACCTTGTAGCCTGCCTGGTGGTTGATAGGCATCATAAAGCCTTGATAAACCCATAAGTCACCAGCACGTTTTAAAGAAGCAAAACGTGTTCTGTAACTTCCAACGCAACTGATATAAGTGGCAAGTCAGTTATCGGCGTTTGAAGTCAGGTCGATCCAGGCAACAAAGTCCAAGAGCAGTTCTTGCCCAATAATAAAACCCTGTCATGAGTTGTGGCCCATTTGCCAAGCGTTGCTAGCATCAAAGTTTGGAAAATGAGAACTGCTTTTAGACTTATAAAATTTTTCTTCCATCATCCTCCATGTTTACCCGCGCACCAAAATAACACAACCTTATTCCCAGGTTTTCTCGGCCAACAGTTCAATAATCTGCAGTGGACTGCACTTTTGATGTCATTTTGACGTCATCGTTTCAATAATTTGCAGCGGGCTGCACTTTTGACTTCATTGGTTCAATATTTGGTTAACAGCAGCTGGTTATGGTGAATTATCCGTACGGTTTTAACCAATCAGAAACGGAGAAATATTTTGAATGAATAATAATTGAAGGCTTCGGTGGAAAAAGGGTGTTAGGTTTTTTACTCAAAAATGAACTTTATCAAAAACACTCCAAATTTCCAATGCAGTTTTGTTTACGTGCGTTAGACAATGTTCTGCATGTTTTTTCGCTGAAGTTTGTTTCGTTTTCGAGATATTACGTATGCAAAAAAACCTGTATTTGTTGTCACGTCAGCACAAGACAGTAATTTCACTTAAAATCCAGCAAAATATTGATCTTTTGTAACGTGTAACCTTAACTAGTGAGACAATCTCAGATAGTGCAGAGTGTTATGCTGGACTGTAAGTACATTTTAAGTCATCAGCTGCCTGTATGTAACTTGTTAGTTCAAGGCCCAAAAATAACTTACAATTACTGTTTGTCAAGAAGGTTTTAAATTTTACTGTGATGTTTTATGTTGAATTTCGTTTATTTTTAATTCATTGATACGTTGAACTAGCAAACATGATAATTTTATTTTTTCAACGCCAACATTTGTAACTTGATACTTTTGTTTTCCTCGCAAAGTTTGTAACATGATACCCTTGTTTTCCCAAAAACATACAAATGAAAATATGCTGGCTTTTTTCCTGCTGGAGAAAAATGAACTAATGTTATTAACTTATGAAAAAATGGAAGAGGAATGATTTTGAATCATTCGAGGCAAATTTTCATATCATCCATAAACAGTTACTAATTTAATTATCAAATAGTCACGTCGTGTCTCGAAATAACACGTTCTTATTAGATTGCCACCATTGGTACCGTGTTAACAATAAACCAGTTCAAAATACACAATGATATCGATTGAGAGAACCGAGAAGTGCTTTAACTTTACCAATATTATTTTTATCTTACATCGGTGAACGAGTCCCCTCAAAGACTGACTAAATTTATTTCCAGTTTCCGTAAGTGCCACAGTGTCTGCATGCAGCAATATTTGAGAAGTTTCTTTTGTCACGACATTACTATCGGGTACTTTTAATGTCGCTAACTCAGAAATGTTTAGGGTGAATACATTTGTGAACTTCTTGTTCTCTTTCATGGGGGAGAAAATAAACAGGCGGCTGAGGAGATCCATGCATTTCCCTCTTTAAAGCTCAGCAAACACGAAATAGTTTGAAAATAGCACACGACATTTTTTAACCGAGCTAGGGATGATTCAAATGATACACTGTCACAAAAGCGTTCTTTGCACTAAAAAGGAAAACTGACATTACCTGAAATATAACTGCTATCGCCTGTTAAGATGAGTGTGGTATCGCACGCATGAATGCTGAACTCGAGAACGGATTGTATCACGGTTACAGTGCTAGAGCGCATGCGTCTTACATGTTGTGTTCTACCACAAGGAAAAGCACTAAATGTTTAAGTGTAATTGTGTATGAAATGTATTGTTTACCTAACATATAGTTAACACTAATTCTCATCAATCCGCGCATGCGCTTCGAGCAAATTGCTTTTGTTCTTAAGAGCGGAATAGTACCACAAGGATAACAAGAGAATATTGGAACCATATATAGTTTCCTGATGTTGCGAAAGAAGTAATGTAAGTATGGTACGTTTTAAGTAGCAATCAAAGGTACCC